>JAUUEB010117707.1:1380-23827 GCA_032362205.1 Clione limacina | reverse complement strand
GTTGATTAAAAAATTAGACTAATTTCAAGAGGCTGCTCACCGCACTTTTTGTCGCAAAATGTAAACAAATGATAAATTATTGTTTTTGTTTGTTAAGTCTTGTTCAGGTACTTTAATGCAACAAGAGAAGAATGAAATGCAAACGGAAAAAAACATTTTTTTTAAAGGAAAATCTGACTTTTTTGCCAACATTTTGGGTACTAGGTCCGCGAAAAATGAGACTAATTTGGGGGTATTTTTTTCAGGTTCCAGACTAATTTTGAAAAAAACTTCTGGGAAGTGAGTATGCATTGTGCATAAGACCCCTAACATATCATCTATATCATCGCAGGGTGAGTGAAAACTCAACCGAGAGAGGGGGGGGGGTCCATACAGGAACATTAACTTTGTTTTCTAGGGCGTTCACAACTTAAGTGTCAATATCATTTAATCATTTCCGAAAGTTACAAGGGGTGAGAGCATTGGGTTCTTGGAGGGGAAGGGGCAATTGAATGACAGTCGCCCTGTAGTAAGTAACATCGTCGTGGATATAACCTAACGATATCGTTGTCACTGTCGTCCTCGTTTGTTAAGAAAATGCATGTGTAGTAAGATAATAGTAAAACGAATGAGATCTTCTAGCTGCCACTCACTGCATACACAATTACTTTAATTCACAGACGGCCAAGTGGAGATATGTGCTCTAATCACACATCCATCAAATTCCAAATGCTATAGACCGGAGAGTTTAGTCTCAAGCAAAACACAATTCTTAAATTAGACAATTTCACGTTCGGTTTGATCACTGAATATGACAAGAATTGGTAGCAGACGTCTTGATTTCCCTTGGTAATGCCGTAGACTTGAATCCCTACATTACAGTTCTAAAATTGGTCTATCACCCGTTTGACATGATCTCTAGACATGGTAAGACAAAAAAACTAAAACTGAAATTAACCCTTTTCGTCTGATTTGACCAAGTTGTCGTTCTAGATGGCAGCTGCTAGTCGGCTCACAAAAACTACTGACCTCTACTGATTGAATTATTAAATCATCGTTCTCCTGTCAAAACACACTTTTTAAATTAGTCGATTACACGTTCGATTTAATAACTGAGCATGACAAGAATTGGTCGCAGACGTCTAGAGATTTCCCTTGATAATACCACAGACTTGAATTCCTACATTACAAATATAAAATTTAATTGGGCGATCACCCGTTTGACATGATCATTTGACAAGGCATCAGCTTGTCCTAGACGTCTCGCATGTCAGCACAAATGTTTCATTCTATTAGGTCGGATTAAATCGCTTTTATCATAATGATCAAAGATGATGTTGGAAGCATAAAAAAGGAAATAAACAATATACAAACAAGATAAAAATTCGATATTCCTCACTGAAATTATTACTACCATGTCCTTTTCATACAGCATGTTTTTCAACGTGTTTCTTATAATAATAGGAGCATTAGCTTTAGTAGCTTTTGCTTATAATAAATACTTTCATTCACTGTGATGCAAAACACGATTATTCGTCCAAGTTTAGTTCAAAGCAGATATCGATTATCGATGTATGTCACCTTATAAAAATACTTTATGCTTACTTTGTATCTAAAGTTCTTATTTAGTCTAGAGGATGCTGTTGATTTAGGTGTCAATTTGTGTATTCAACATGATTGGTTTCAAGGGGAGGCTTAGAGTAGACGCCACAATTTAATTATTGCTCATGGCATGTGCCAATAATTTACACCATGTTTGTTGATATTCTCTTCTCTTATCATCTGTTGTTTTTTGACTGATTGCTAGCATATGACAAATGCTATTTGTTATACTTTGATACCACTGTTGTTTGGGTTGTGTCTTTTTCGTGTTCACTATTTTGCAAATAGTGATTGTCTGCCATACTGAAGTGTTCTCGTTGTATTGTTGACTTTCTTATTAATTTAACTTTGTTTGTATGTCCTCCTACTTTTAATGTTTTAGTGTATAAACATTTTGTATAAGTCTGTATATATTAATTGTTATTTTTAAAGCAACTGGGACAATTGTTGGGACAGACTAGCGCTAATAAATATTTTTGATAAATATCATTACTATTTTGACTTTTCCAATCGTCCATATCATTACTCTGCGTCCATAACTACTACTATATGAGTCAAAATAACAGAGAATTTTCTGAAGACACAAAATACTTCAAAATGTTTACATGTAAGACAGACACAAACTAAAACTAAAATTAGCCCGCTTTGTTTGATTTTGACCAAGTTGGCTTTCTAGGTGGCAGCTGCTATCTGGCTTACAAAAACAACACCAACCAAGCTAAACCTGAACTCAACTCAAAGGTATGTTACGTAATTCAAAACCGCCTATCTGTCAAATATTCTTGTCTGTACGAGATTCTTTATTTTTCAACTGGTACCGAAAAATAATAAATATGGAACTCTGGTATTTGAATAAACATGCCATAATATGCTTTTACTAAGATAAAATGAAGGTAATTACACTGTGCTAGGGTATTGATACCTTGAGAAAATCTAGGCACAGGTAATATGACTCGAATAGTCAGGATGTCTCCGTGTATAGACAAAACATGTTCTTTTAAATCACTTCTATCAACACCCTAATAATCATAGTCTTATGTTTAGTAATTTGAGGAAACATCACAGTTCACAGCACTACTATAATGCTTATCGTGGTCACTACTATTATTCATTTTGGCTTTTTTTCAATCTTCCAGGATAGAGTGAGATGAAACAAGAAATATTTTAGCATTATTAACATTGCTATTGTCATTTAAAAAGTATCTTTGATTTATAGATAAATTATCCTATTTTCACCTAATTTCAAGTATTCTGACACATGAATCATTTTCTCACTTTCTGTCCCCTACAATTATTTCGCCCACTACTGTTATTATTTTTAGACATTTTTCAACACACTATTACTATTCAACTCACTACTATTATTAGGGTGCTGAGAGTATTATTCCGCCCACTACTGTCATTACAATTCAGATATTGTTCCACCTACTACTATTATTTCGCCCACTACTATTATTAGGGGCTTATTAGTTGACCCAATGCATCTTGCTTGTGTGAAGTGTAAAGTTACAATAGACCTCAATAGTTATACTATAGTCAAAAGTTAAAACTGCATAATTGAAAAGTCCATGCCTGCAGTAACATGGGAATCTAACACATGAAACGATATTATTTCGGGGGAATCTAGCACAAACGGTATTATTTCGGGTGATTATATCAAGGAAATACGTGGAAAAAGAAAAGTGCACCAACATAAAAAAAAAGTCAGCCAAACTGAAAATCGAAAAAAAATCAACTCAAATAAAAGGAGATAGGCCAAGATATCAAGGGGATGAGCTCATGAGAAGAAACGTATTACATAAATGTATGTCGCAGTCTCTTTGATCTCAAGCTGGCGAGCTTTTCCACCCACAGCTAACGAAAATAAATGAGAAACCATTTGTACATGGCATTTTGAGGAAAGCAGCTTAGCAAACAACTGAGCACCGAAAATATGTCAACCACCTGTGATCAATCTTCTCACACTCGCTATGATATGTCCTTATTCAACTCTAAACTCAACCTACAATATTATGTCTCTCGCGCCCGGCCGTGACCTTGTACCTCGGTGACCCTGTCCTTCACACGAAAATACTCATACACTGATAGAAAAGTTCAGTGCACTGCTGCTATCACCGTCATATCAGTCGGTGCCAGAAAGAGCATGTCGTATGACCAAAAGCCAATCATATAGTACTCAAGAACTGACTCTTAATTAACGACCAGATTGGACTGCCTTGTACACCGACCGCTCTCTGGAGTTCTGTCTGTATAGCGCTAATTAGTGTTTGGCTCTAGTTTCCCTGATGATATGACAGCCGACACGCCCCCATCAAGAAACAAGTCGGAGTACAAGGACGTTAATAAATGTCAAATATTGTCACTAAGGGGCGTATGTCGAAATCAATAAAAACACTCGTCTCGGAGATCTTCCTGACCTTTTATTAGATCAACAAAAAGTTGTGGTCTCCTGGTGTCATGGACTCATGGAACTCTGCCAGCGTACTCTTGAAATCACTGATTATAAATTAACTAATGAAAAATGACTTCTAAGGCGAAACGAAAGATCATTAACATAGCATGGTTGATTTCAATTTATCATAACGATATTAGCATGGATGTCCATTGTATATTTAAAATATATTCTTCAAAAAAGAACTTCAACCAGAAAATTAGATATTATGTGAGTCATTTGCTTCAAATACCCACCATTATTGCTATACTTCTTAGAGGAAACTGAGACAACACACTCTTTATATCATAGAATTCCAGGACGTTCTAGTAAGCAAATGGGACGAAACATAATATAATGAGAATAAGAAGAAACAAGTCGAAGAACTTTAAGAAGTAGATGATGGGAGAAAGGGGAGTATAAAACTAAACAAAAAATGTCATACTTACCTTTTTTATATCAAATCCTTGAATTCCTAAAATAACACAGAAATATTCAGCACTTCAAACAAAAACGTATTATCTTCCCTTTGGATATTTTTTCATTCACTTGTAACATTACAGTGTTGATACCGTAACCATCTCATCACTTAAGGTAGATAATCCAAGAAAGTCCACGGTTATCCCCCATAAGCTCAAGTGCTTCGAGAGTAGATGAAGCTCTGGGAAGAGTTGTCCCCCACTGTGAGTAAGTAGAGTCAGGTCATTAGCTAGCAATTATCAAGAGTATGACACAAGACGCAGATCTTATCGTCTCCAAATACTGTAAAACACCTTTTCCCTTCTTTAGCGAGAAATCGTTCGATCCGCAAAATGTTGTTTGGGAGTAAAACCTAAGAATAATTTAAACTGGCTACGTTAAAAGAACAACACTGGATGGTAGGACTCTTGTTTGATACATACAATTTAAAGTCAACGCGTACCTATGCGACAGTACAAAGTTGGCTGTGGCAAGAAAAAAAATGATATCAACTTCTAACGATCAAGAAAGAAAGACGATCACTGAACCGGTTTAAAAAAATATTTTCTGAATTCGAGAAGAAAGGGATTGCTAACAAAAAGTGCTTTACAGTCATCTCAAATTACAAGTGCTATAGAAATAATACAAGTATAGAAAAGCCTCATACTAAATTAAAACACCCTTTATTTTTCACTACCCATGCGCTCTCTTTCTAAGGCATTATTATATTCTCTTGTATCGTGTTAAGTGGATTTTTTAAGCTAGACTTGGTTTCCTATATCAATTGTTCGTGACAATCAATTGATTAGTTTCGATTTAGTTTCTTGTTACTTTGTCATTAATGAGCTAGTTCAAAAGATGAATGGGTCATAAAAAAATATACAATATAATAATGTAAAAAACAGTTTGTTTAGTCTGTTGTAGTCTCGATCGATTTAATATCGAGGAGAACATAATAGAAATCACCGACTCAACTTGATTTCTACTAATATAGTATAATATAACACAATAAAATTGTCATTATCAAACAAGAGATATCTACTAACAAGAATGAAAGGAATTAAAAAGAGATACATTTTTATGTTAATTTTTACATGATATTCGACATTCGTTAGTAAAACTACCAATTAAGAAAAACCACAATCAAACATAATAAATCAAATCCAAGAATAAAACCACATCTGTGTGATCAATCATTAGAGCAAATTATAAAACTTTGTGACACCCTTTAAATAATCTGTAAGTCAGGGTCAAGGGGTCTTTTTGTGGAATATTTAAATGAAAAAACCTGAATGTTTTCTCCTTTGATGTTATACGACGCCTCTTACTCTTATCCAAGAGATAAAAAATGCAAAAACAACTGAAATTGAATGTTGTTTATGCAGAATATGGTAGACATATTGAGAAACAATAGGCGGATATTTAATCAAGGATAGGATGACATGAACATCGTGTTTGACGGGTAAGGGACTTATAAACCATTACGTTCATTTCAAGGAATTTCCGTCAATATCCTGACTGTCCCTTGAGGGTCAGGATAAAATAATTGGCACAAAATGTGACAATGTCTGCGGGGAGGGTGACAGTGTGATTACGTAACTTTTTGAAAGTTAGACGATTGCCTTAAATTATATCCATGAAATCTTCCCGGCGGGTTAGTGTCTTTATCGGGGAATCATCAAGTATAAGTTTATTTTAATCACATTTTTTTAACAGGGTATTTTTAAAGTTAAGATTTAACTGTGATAAATATAACACACAAAACCGATTGCATGCAGGGATTTAGTGGATCATTCTCAGGGAGAATTTCGAGAAATTAGTTCCTTTTTCCACATCCGTGAGCAAGAAGTAGAGAAAGAATGGGTGCAAGTAAAAGAAAAATATCAATTCAACAACTTAGACACAGAACAGAGTGAAATTGAATACGAAAAGACAAAGAGACACAATTTGATACGAGCTAGTTGAAAACAATAAGACAAATAAATAACAGAAAAACGTAGGAAAAAAAAGAAAAATGTAGATGTTGAAATGATGGAAGATATGTAGAAATGGTTTGGAGGAAGAACACATTAAGGGAAAGTGAAAGAAGGAAGGACGAACCAAGTAAAGAATAAAAGGAAGATGGTCAATGACAAGAAAGTGACAAGCCAGACATGCAAGAGACAGGTCCAAGATAAACAAATAAAACATCTTCCTAAAACTAACAAACTTAGCCAATAATAAGAATAGAGAAGAGATCCGTAAAATGAAGAGAAGGTGTCATGAATCTTAAACAAACTGGTAATTCATTCCCAGAAAACAACGTGCCTTTTGATCAGCCAACAGAAGACGTCTTAAACCATAAAAACCTGACCCTTATTTCTGAGACTTTCCATTGATTTTGATTAATTTCTAAGCCATAGTTCTCTTTTTATTCATACAAATACATCGGACATTGAGGGAGGGGGCATTATATATTTTGAATTATTAAAAGCTTTGATCTGAAATGCTATATTTTCTTTTAAAGACGTGGATCATGTTTGCTAAGTAAATAAACTTTCGCAGATGCGACAAAAATGGAAAATCTGATCAAAATCCAGCACCATAGTTTTGAAACTGGTCTGGTTATTACCAAGAATTATTTCACTTTACTTACCTAAGAGCTGAAATGTCTTAACAGATAATGTACCGGAATTGGGATTGTTAAACGAAAATTATTATCTACCATGTTTTGAATGTTTCGCTAAAACCCGAACATTATTTAAACAGTTACATTTTTTTAGTTTCTCTCCATAGGCAAAAGTAAACTATTGAACATGGCTATTAGCCTGTATTGTAGTATACTTGTCTGATGCCATAGCAATATATATAGCGCTTAAATGACCTTTTTGAGCCGATAGTGCTGTAAAACCTTACACAAATAAATAAATAAGCTTGTTGACCCCTAGCATATTGAATTTAACTGAAAACAGTGGTTTTGTTTAAAACGGAATTATTTTTAAATGACACAAATTGTGCTTCCAAAAAAATTGGAGTTAAGCAAGTTTGACTGTATATTGTAAAATAGATTTCTTATTAAATCTGTATATGAGTTAACACGGCTTTTATAATAATCTTTGGTGTGTCATTGTTTGCTGTCATCTTCTAGAAAATAACATTGTAGATGTTAGTTTATAAATTAGATATATCAATCTGTTCTTATTACTTATGCTCAGTAAATTGTATATTCATTAGTCTTTGCTCTCTATATAAATTATTTATCTCTCCCTTAATGCTATTTTCTCTGTTTAGTACACTGGCAATACTCAAGTTTTTGAAAGCTCCTCCTAAAGGCTAATATACTCAGAAAAGAAGGCAAAATAAACTATATGAGAAAATGTGTCTGATTTGCTAAATGTTAGATTTTATATGACTGTGCAAGAAATTGTTCCAATTTGACATATATATTTCTTTCCATAATTACATAAGTTTAAAAAACATGTTTTAGATTGTTCACAAGTATTTTCATATGAATAATTTCCTTTCAACAAAATAACTGTACGTAAATCCCTGATTTTTCTCAAATAAACAGTAGTAAAAACATTTCTGTAAAACGAACGAAAATGTTGTCAGTTTAAGTATAATGAAATAATCTTTACAAAATATCATTGAAATGACTTATAAAACACAAAACAAATACAAAAAGAGAGAAGAAAAATTAAAAACGGTTGAAAAATGAGACAAAAATACATGGATTTTGAATTGAAGAACTATATCTCAAACAGAAAATAACTATGAAATATATGAATTCAAGCCGCTGTTAGTGGGTTTATCCTTCTCATAAAACCTGATATCTTTGTTATGATAGCTAAACAAAATTCTGTATTAAACAAACCAAAAAGCTGGTCCTGATAGGTTCCTTGAATCTAGTATCTACTGTACAATGCAATGTTGAATATGCCATAGAATAATTTAAACAATCAAGGGAACCTTATTTAAAGAAAAAAATATTTGTATTTTGTTTAACTGTTTGCTTCCCTATAACATTCCGTTTTTAATTATGTATGTGTAGGGAATTATCCTAGGGTTGCCAGGACCATTATATGATAAAAGTACCCATAAAGACCCATAGTAGCCACCATAAAGCTCCACCTAGATTTACATGTCAACAAATTAAAGCATATTAATTTACAGACTTCATTTAACATTGTAACTGTTTATCACAATTTTATAAAAAAATGTTCCTTTCTCTCAAGCTGAACAAATAAAGAATATATCTAGTTGGGGTCCTGAAAACAGATGTGTTCTGCTATCTTTTGGACTACTTACTACTTTTTCTTAGTAAAAGTAAAGAAAATTGTGTGTTGATAAAAACTAAGTTTGTTGCACTATTGATCAAATTATTTGTGGGTGATGATTCAAAAAGAAGAATGAGGTTTTGATAGATTTCCTTGTGTTTAGCACATGAAGTATTTCCCTTGTTTTATAAAGTGTTTTATTGTTGTCTACAGCAGGGAGGTTCTCCAACCAGCTCAGGTACCGTCTCACAGCCTGATAAAGGTAAGTCTATGTTTGTGTCTCTTTGTCTGTGTATCTACATAATAAAATTATAAATTTCTTTATTTATTTGTGTGTGTGTGTGTATGCAATGAGATTACAGCCACAGTTTTGACTCAATCGAGCTGAAACTGAAACTTAAGCAAAATGTTGGTAGGTATTACCAGACATAAATCAGTCGACTGTAAGAAAAGTTATTTTTAGCTTTTTAATTTTTGGTCCATATTTTGCAGAGACAATATAGAATGAAGATGCCATGAAACTAAATGTGGAAACACTTGCACCTTCTTCCTGTCGAAGCCTCAGCCTAATGAACACAAATTTTAGATTTAAACAGTAAAACGTTATTGTGATATGTGTGTGTTTTTGTATGTGTTTATTTTACTATACATGTAAATTCACTTATAACAAAATGTTAGGGAACAAAAAACTTTTCCTTATATCTGATTTTGTAATATGAAAGTAACAACAAAAACTAAGATATAATGAAATCTTGGCATTTTTGTGTGTAAACAAATGGTGCACAAACTTGTTACTTTAAATCAGTATTTTTTGGTCATAATCCATTCGATTTAAGCATTCACTGTCTCATGTTGTGCTTATATTGCAAAAAAATGATCGGCTGATTTCATTTTCTTGACTTTGGTTGAACATTTCTTAGAACTCATATTTTGATGTTGTAAGAAATTTATTTTAATGATTAAGGAAGTTTTTACTTTTTTCATAATAAGTGATTTTGATGTAAGTGATTTCACCAGTATGTTTAAGGAAAGTCAAAGTTTAAAAGACATTTGGCAAACGTGCATAAATAATGTTGATTATTCTCCATGTTTTAGTTGTTTTGCTCATTTAAATTTAAGTCTTTCTACCTTGTCAATATTCTCGTTAAAACTATGCAGGTTTTTTCAAATCGTCTGACAAAATTGATTTAATTTTCCTTTTTAAATGTTCCTTCTTGTACTTGTAGTGTCATGTGTTATATGGGAAGGAAATGAATGTAAGAAAGTGGACCTGACTGCCTTAGACATTGGTTGGGCCATCATTGACAAAGTCGACAGTTTGCCAGAGTCTTCAGACTACTTCCTTATTGGATTTTTGTTCTCTGCTATTATGGGATTGGTGAGTTGTTAAGTTTAGAGATTTTATTTTGTTGCTGATCCCGCAAGCATATGAGCATCACCTTTACTTGAACAAAACCCTCAACTCACTCAACCAAAGGTTTTGCTCTGGCATCTCATGTCAAATACAACTTGCCTTAACTTCCAATGAACTCTTAAATTTCTTTGATGGTACCTCCAAGCAGGGAATTGGAAACGCATGTTTTATGGTGTGGCTCTGGCTCCAACACTTTAAAAAGACAATTTAGCCCATTTAAATAAAAAATTGAACTTAATGACCAGGAAAAAAAATACCTTTCAAAATCATCGTTTTGGTAGAAATTATTTCCAACCAATAAATTTACACTTTGGTATTGCCAGGAACAAGGCTTTACTTGGCTATACTTTTGTTCTCTTTTGTTTTAAAAATTACTGAAGGCGCACGTGAGAACTGCAGCTCTGGCTCCACTCCAAGTTGACATAGCATTCCTTGATAGCTTATTTAAAGATGAAGTTTGTTTGGTTTGCCCGCTGTCAATTTGGTCGAGAGCCAACTAAAAGGACTGATGTTTTATATCAATTCATGATGAACAAGAACTTAATAATTGTGGCAATGTGGTCTTAAGGTAACATCTTCACTTCACATGTAAGAAGTCTCAGGCTCAAACCAGACTAGTGTTGTTTTTGGGAAATAAAAAGGTTTAGGAAAATCAAAATGGTTTGAGAATACAAAGCTAAATTTAGGCCTGATTTTTTTCTGTCCAGGTTCCCCTTGCATTCCGAGCCTTTGCCAGTAAAGAACTGATCAACTGGGACGATTTACTGTGCTTTCATGCGTTGTTGGACAAACTGACCGTGTTGACTTCTATATATTCTTGGAGGTTTGTACTTGGACATTTTTTCTGATAGCACTTTTTTTTTCAATAGAGGCCATTTTTCTGATTGAAATGTTTTTACCTTTTAGAAATTAAGTTGTTCAAATGTTTATCTACTAAAGGTAAATATAACTTTACCCCATGGGTGCCGGAATTCCGGATTTGTTAAATTGCTCGATACAGATTTTCATTTTCGTGAAATTTCAGGGGGGGATCGGGAATTAGCAAATTTTTGCTCATGTCGTTTTTGTGAGTTTTAAGACCACAATCTTCCGTTTTTCAATAGATTTATGGCACAATCGCTTAGACGATCTTCTTCCCTTGAGAACACCTTTTTAAAAATCGGTTGATATTTGACCAAGATACGGGCATTTTAGTACACATATCGGCGTTATTTTGGAAATTGCCGGGTATCTGTCTTTGTGAGTTTTAAGACAACAGTTTTCTGAAATAAATATGCCACCGTCGCTTGGAGGATCAACTTCCTTTTCATTTAAGACAAAATTTCTTTTTATCGGTTTATAATTGAATACGTCTATTTTAGTGTACATTATATTGGCGATTTTTCAGAAATCCCCGGGAATCTGCCTTGTGAGTTTTAAGAGGGTGATCTTCCGTTTTCTGATAGATTTATGACACTATCGCTTTGAAGATCACCTTCCTTTTTATTTGAGATCACCTTTATCAAAATCGGTTGATTTTTGATCAACATACTGTCATTTGAGTATAGTCTTAAAATCAGTGTATGCTACCCTACCCCTTCTGGCATCCCTGAAGAATGAAGAAGCAACACTTTTGACCTAAGAAGTCCTTAGATATTAGGGGCTTCTTTGTCAGGAAGAAAACTTCTTATCATCATCTTAACTCCATCCATGTCATTAAGAGATTAATAAAATCAGTCAAAGTTAACTTCTTCCTTTTTGCATGTTTTTAAATTTGTTAATTCATTTTTGTAGCAATTTGCCCTGTAATATTGCTTGCATTCATACTTCTATTTTGTTGCAAGTGTGCCAGGAAAGGGTTATTTTGATTTGTATAATTTCAAAGCCCCCCGTAAACCTCCACCAGGACTCTGCCCTGGACCTGCAAGGGGTCTCCCAGTTCTCTAAAACCTTGTCAAATTTTCAGTCAAAATCTCTTGATTGATGACTTGACTGACTTGGTATTAGTATTAGGTGAGACTTCTAAAATTGGTTTAACAAATAAAAAGTTTATGTTTCCCATGTGGTGCACTTTAGTATTGTTAATATATACACATGTAATTAAAATATATTGACATACATGTTCATAAAGTAATTGTAACACTTCTTGGTTTAATTAAATGACTGTTAAAGTATCAACGTCGATTTTTAGTTTATCGCGCAAAGGTTCTGTATTGGTGAAATTTTAAGATTATGGTTCTGTATTGAAAAAAGAAATTGGTGGCACCCATGCTTTACCCCTGTACTTACCCTTTTAACAGAATTCCTTTGGTCTTCTGTGGTTACCATATTTGATATAAAATGTTATGCTCAACTCTTGAGTTTATTCATTTATCGGAAGATGAAGAAGAACCTCTATGGTTGGAAAAATGTAAGTTTATAATGATAATGATGGCATTTATATAATTCAAAGCTTGCTTGCTAGGTCTTGAAAATAGTAATGCTAGGCGTCCAATTAAGGTCTTGTATGATTTCAAAGCTGCTATACAAACCCTGTATATTAGTATTAGTGAAAAAAGTTGATCAATCTTTAACAATGTTTCTTTGTCTTTTCCAGGCAAAATGTGGTCATGTTTAATGGGCTCCTTCAACGTTTTATACTCAGCCTTATCTTCTTTTTTCTGCTCACAGTGGCTGACAGAACTTTTAAACAGGTGTGTTACTGTATGTTGTTGTATGATTTCTATTATAAAAGTATTGATTTTTAGTCTACTACTAATATTATTTAAACAAAATATAAAGCCAATTTCTCCAACAATACAGGTTGACATATTATCTGATACATTTACAGTTTGAATATTTATTCTATAGATGCTGCATTTGTATAATCATTGAGTATTTCTTTAGTTACTATCAATCTTTTATAACTTTAGATCTTGTTGAAATTGTGTTCATAATATTTGAGGAGATTGAATTCTTGTTTAATAAAAACTGATAATTTCTTTTATAAACATTTCTACATGTCTGTTGTCTTCCCCAGCGTTTACTGTATGCCAAACACTTCAGTTACCTCACCTCATCACGTAGGGCTCGTAAGTTTACCATGCCTCACTTCCGTCTTAACAAAGTGAGGAACATCAAGATCTGGTTGTCTCTACGTTCTTATCTCAAAGTAAGTCGACTGCTAGTTGGTTGTTTACTGTTTCATTTGAATTGTTTGCGCTAATTTTTTTAACTGTTAGAAACTCTAAGCCATTGCATTCTACAAAAGGACTGGAGTTTACATAGATCAGCTATTTGTTCAGTTTCATTCTAGTATATCTGTGAACTTGTGATAAGAGTAGAAAACAAGTTAGGTTATTGAAAGAAACTTCCCAGTTGCCACAAAATAATGAATAAAACAGTAATCATTAAAGTCTACCTCAAGCATGGTATGTATTGTAATGAAATGACAATTGCAGAGCAATATATTATTTTATTTGATAGTGTCAACATTGATGCTAATTAAACTTGTAAAAAAACACTTTAATTTAGAGTAAATTTAGCTTTGTGGTTTTTTGAGGTTTGTCAATTTGAAAATTTACATTTATGTTCTTATTTTATATTTCCATTTGTGTTCCTCAGCGTCGTGGTCCCCAAAGATCAGTTGATGTTATTGTATCAGCGTGTTTCATGTCTGCCATCACCACTGTGTGTCTCATATCTCTACAGGTAAATATAGGTTGATAAAGGTTTTTTTGTTTGTTACTATTCTAAGCTTTGGTGAAGAGTTCTATAGAAAAGACGTCATGGGGATAGGGCTTTTACGTTTTTTCAACTATAAGTACACATTTTTAAGAAATACTGTGCTTCTGACCTGTGCAAAAATTATTCAAGATAAGTGTCAACCTGAATATAAAAAAAAAGGATGCTATTTCCATAGCTATAATATTTGGTTATGTCATTTTGTCAACGGGACAATGACGCATAGCCATAGAAAACCCAGGTGCAAAGTTACCTACCTATTTATAGATGTTCACACAAATGTAACATCATCACAACTTGTTTCTACATTGGCTATTTAACTTAGTTCTCTTCTTAAAAGGACCTTTGGTATATCTTCTTTAGTGACTGATGCTACATGGTAGAAAGGTTCGTCATAGTTGTTCAGTGTTTTGAGATAAATTGTTGCCTCAGAATAGCTTTTTTCTAGCTGATCTGTTTTTAAGTTACTAAGCATCAGACTATTTTGTATTGATGCGCAAATTTAAGTTTCTGTTTTATTGGTTGCATCTTTATAAATTCTATTAGTACACAACTTTGGTAGTTGCTTGCATTGTTATGTTATTCCTGACAAGTGATCCTCAGCTAAACACTAGTAGACTTGAGACGCTTGAAAAATGTGTGATTGTGCTAAGGGACACAACCCATGCAATATTAAGAGTTGGTTTGGGACTGAGGAGACCTAATAATAATATATACAACTTCACTGTGCGTCTGTTTAGTTCAATCAGTGTAGGTTCTCATCAAATTTTGATGACAATGACAAGTACAGAGGAAGACCAAGAGTACAGTATTATGTCATGTTTTATGATGTTCTATGATTTGATTGTATTGTGTTTATGTTTCTGATCTTGTATGTTATCCTCAGATGTTAAAAGACTCTGAGAGTTACCTTGACTATTTATGTAACTGGGAGTTACTTATCTGGTGTGTTGCTCTTAGTGTTTTCCTCATGAGGTTCATGACCATTGGACTCAAGATCAATAAGAAATATCGGAACTTGTCGGTGCTCATAACAGAACAGGTCAGACTTTGTGTTATTGACTTCTCAAGATTTCATTGAATTGAGATGGTCATCTTTATATATCATCTTGTGGGGGTGCAATGGTCTAGCGGTTAAGAACCCAGCTTAGAGATCAGATGAACTGATGATCCTAAGTCTTAAGTGTATATAAGGTAAAATGTGGCCTAAGAGAGTCCAGGTGTATGTGCCACAATCTCTGATTGTTAAAATGAAGCATCTTATCTCTTCATTGAGATACAAATTAAGGTACATTTCAGGATAGCAGTGTCTCATCATTTTAGTTCTGTTCTGTGAGCCTTATCAGTCCCAAATCTTACTGCTGTTTCTTCCCGCCTGTCTCCTTCTTCCCGCCTGTCTCCTTCTTCAACACCTCTATGAAAGTCCCAAATCTTACTGCTGTTTCTTCCCGCCTGTCTCCTTCTTCCCGCCTGTCTCCTTCTTCAACACTTCTATGAAGCAAACTCTACAAGCTTTTTTTATCTAAGGCTTAACGCCATATTTTTTTGTTTACTTGTAGTGGCCATATTTCCATATCTAATTCCAAGCAGACGTGAAACAAATCCCGTATGAGACCGACATCTCTGATTGGCCGGTCACATTACTCGTGTTCAACGTGTTTCAATTCAAGAAACGTATACCAGGAAAATTCATCAACTAGAATAGAAACATTTTTTTAAATTGAGAAATTATTGATTTTCTTTCTTCTTTTTTTCTTATAAAAATACAGTTTAAAGGGTTATTTTCAAATCTATCTACAGACAGATGACAGCTTAAAGCTTTCTACAAGCGTTTCATTTGTTGAGACATTGCAGGATAAAACACTTAATATGTTTAATTCAGTCAATGTTATATTGTTAGCTAAAGTAAGACATCTTTTCTTTAGCCCTTCCCGTACTTTGATGCCCCAAAAAGACCTGGTCTTAGCGCTCCCAAAATGCCATGTAAAGTTTGTATATTTATTTGGAAGTCTTTGGTTTTACAGTAACATTTCTATAATAATAATAATAATTATCATGAAGTTTATTTTTATAGCACCTATCCAATTAAGCTCTAAGCGCTTTACAAATCAACACACATAATCACATTTTTTCATTGTTATTTTGGACTTGATTATTTTTTCCCGTGCACAAACAATTATTTGATTTCTGAAACAGAGTCTTCTTCTCTTTCAGATTAACCTTTATCTTCAAATGGAACAAAAACCTCACAAGAAAGATGAACTAATCCTAGCCAATAATGTACTGAGATTAGCAGAGGATCTACTCAAGGTATGTATTGCTGCACTTTAGTCATGAGTAAAAATAGTACAAATAATATTTAGAATTTATGTTTAAATACAGGCAAAACTTGGTAAGCCACCACTCTGGTTAGACACCATGCTTACCACCTCTGTAAGTCTTTTGAAAAAAAAGTATCTCTATAAAGTCTATATTTGCCCCCTACCGACATCCTCCAGCTATTTCTATTGTACACACCTTATGCAAATCAATGATGAAATATCATTTAAAACTCCCATAAAACCCAACAAGGCAGGGTGTAAAAAGGTGTACCAAAAAGTACATAACTGTGTTTCAACGATTTGTCAAAAATGAAATGTGTCCTTATGAGCGCATAACACAACAACGCTGCAGACGGTAGTGCGTACTGCCTTTCACGATATCTCGGGTCAATTTTTATCATTGCATGTTTACAAGAATTTGATTTTTATACATTCTTAAGCACCCGGCCTGCTAAGAATTCTTTTAAGATGTCAATTTTTCTTTTGCATCTTAAAGTAGTAACCACATACTGTAGGAAAATGTGTTTACAATTATGTAAATAATGTTAGAAGATAATATTGTAAATAGCGTTAGAAGATAATATTGTAAATAACGTTAGAAGATAATATTGTAAATAAGGTTAGAAGATAATATTGTAAATAACGTTAGAAGATAATATTGTAAATAACGTTAGAAGATAATATTGTAAATAACGTTAGAAGATAATATTGTAAATAAAGTTAGAAGATAATATTGTAAATAACGTTAGAAGATAATATTGTAAATAACATTAGAAGATAACATTGTAAATAACGTTAGAAGATAATATTGTAAATAACATTAGAAGATAATATTGTAAATAACGTTAGAAGATAATATTGTAAATAACATTAGAAGATAATATTGTAAATAACGTTAGAAGATAATTATGTAAATAGCGTTAGAAGATAATATTGTAAATAATGTTAGAAGATAATATTGTAAATAACGTTAGAAGATAATATTGTAAATAATGTTAGAAGATAATATTGTAAATTTCATTTTCTCCTTCTGTTCTCAGGAATTGGAAAGTCCCTTCAAGATCTCTGGCTTCTCCGCTAACCCACTTATCTACAATATCATGAGGGTTGTGGTTCTCTCTGCTTTCTCAGCTGTCCTTACTGAGGTGCTAGGATTTAAACTCAAACTGCACAAGATCAAACTTAAGGGGTGATAGCTCAAACACCCAGCCACTTGAGATATTTTTTTGTTTTAATATACATGGACTCACTGCCTCACTAGGAAAGATAGACTTAAAGTAGTGTTGATATTTTGGTTGTGTTTTGTTTGTTTGTGTGAACCCTTATCTGTTGAAAGAAGGTATTAAAATGGAGCTTGATCTACAACATACAATGTCACTGGTGTGTTTACTGGAACCTGGATTATTTCTATAAATTTCGCTTCAAATCTCGAGAAAGTGTTTGCCAGTGGCAGAGTGGTCAGCATTATTAATGTCCATGTAGATTACCTGTGTTCAATTCCTGGAAGGTTCAATTCATATAACCTGTGTTTTAATTCCATCACTACTTGACCTTGTTAAAGTTAATCTATTGTTGTGAGTAATGTTGTCCCCTATCCAAGCAATGTGCGTAGATTATATACAAGGGTTGTTCTGTTTAGATGATGACAAATGTCACCTAAATGTGCCATGTATAAACAAAGCAGATGTTGTGACAATTTACTATTTATTGTACGT
This sequence comes from Clione limacina, assembly GCA_032362205.1. Taxonomy (NCBI): domain Eukaryota; kingdom Metazoa; phylum Mollusca; class Gastropoda; order Pteropoda; family Clionidae; genus Clione; species Clione limacina. Next base: position 5,948 of record JAUUEB010117707.1, on the reverse strand, counting down.
TTTGATTGGAATATGAAACCAAGGGATATAATAAAGGTGTTAGTTAAATGTATAACTTTTAAGATTATGTCCCTTTATTGCATTAGCTTTTCCCCCTCTGTGAAATAACTATAAACATGTTTGACGTCATGCCCTTCTAGATACATTGGCCAGGTTGTGTACATTTATCATGTCGTAATTTTCCTTGGGCACCAACTCTGTTTGGCCCGTTAACTGACTCTTTTTCTATGCTAGAGGGTTTAAACCTGGCCAGACCAGTGCCCTATGTTTTCTCCCAATAATGGCTTTGTTTTAGTTCGAGCACTTATGCAAGACCTGCCATTCATATGACCTTCTTGTGATGCATAGGGCGTTCAACATTTACTTTTACTTAAACATTTGCTTATTTTATAAATTTGCTATCAATCTTAACAAGGGCGTTCAACATTGACTTTTACTTAGACATAAACTTTCTATAACTACATCTGATTTATAGAATTGCTGGACTTCCGTTCCAATAGCACTATTGCATGTTATTCTTTTTCTTCTTCATCTGTTATCCTATGCACAGATATTACACTTATTGTCAAGCATGTTAGTTCCACAATGTTGGGATCAAAACCCACACCCTACTGGCCAATGGATTTCCTGTCCCCTGCCTTAAACACTTTGCCCTTTAGACAGATGTCCTGAGTTAGAGATCTCACAAATATAAAATGTAAACTATGTCAATGAAACAGTAACAGTGCAAATAGTTTGTCTTATGCCTGATCAAATATTTATTAATATGAGGAATTGGCATAACAACTTGTGAAGATTTATGTGAGTATATCAGGTGTTCAAAAAAAGTAACTGTAATCAGTGGTATGTTAACTCAAGAAATATTACATCTACAGACTTAGTATATTTCATACACAGATTTTTATGATGTCTTACTTTGTCATATGGAATTGTTGTAAAATATCTTATAAAGTATGATTACAGCAACGAAATAAAATATCGAATAACAAAGGGTGACTGCTGGTGGTAGTAAATATAATCTTAGTAACATTCAGTATTGTCAGTTTGCCTGACCAGGGGGGTCTAAGATTTTGAAAGACCCGTATTCACCCTTGCAATCTAATGATATGGCTGTTTTTGGTCAACACATTTTGTTTTGTTGCTGTGATCATACTTTTGAAGATATTTTGCAACAATTTCATATGACCAAATTTAACATCATAAAGCATCTGTGAACGAAATATTAAGGCTGTAGCTGTAATATTTCTTGAGTTAAGATGTCACTGATTATGGTTACTTTTTTTATCACCCGATATATCTTTGTGTTTAAGTTTTGCTCACATGTTTGTTTGTGCATGTATGTTTTTTTTAAATGTGCGTCTTTGAGGTAGGCTGGGATGAGCTTCATTTATCAAGCAATCTACACACTTTGCCAAAACAATTACATTGTTACATAAACCGCTATCATTCATACCAAAGACTTTCACATGGGGTTGGAGGATAAACCCCTTGACCTATAACCCCCAGGACATCTCAAGTTTGCAAGAAAATATGATTTGTTGATTCAAAATTATTTTGTCGCCCGAACCAGTTTTTTTTCAAGTGTTTTAATTTCCAAATTGACCAAGTCAATGTTCTCTAGTGCTCCTAAGGGTAATGGAGTCAGCGGGATTATTGCTTAAATTGTTGTTGACATTTTTAGTTAAGTGTGCACTTTTGATAGAAACAATGTCTTGCCTTTTAATTTTCTTAACTTTTTTGTTTACAAGAATATTTTGGATACGGCAACTGATCTTTTTAAACAAAGCGGCTAGCTCTGATCTGTTATTTCTCTTATCTTTGTTCATTTGTATTTTATTTGACGGACTCCCATCTTAATATTAAATGACTTTTATTGTCCTTTTTTAAAGAAGATAAAGTGTGGATGCTTTAGACATTAGTTACATGTTTGTAAGATTTTCTCTTTTGGATTATTGTGTTTATCAAGAATAATGTTTTGTTTTTGTTGACCAAAATTCTAAAGAATGTCAAGTTGATTTATGTTTAAGAATATCCACAAGTATCACAAAATTGCGCTTTTTTAATTTTCTTGTCTTTGTATGTGTGCAACATTTAAAAATTGACTTTATTTGACTGATTTGTAATCACATAATATACATATTGTTAGCCATGGCACTTGACCAGGTCTTCTTCTTCCAGTATAGTTGTAACTTGAAATTTTGAAGCTTCTTCGGCTTGTCAAGTAATTTTATGTAGACCCATTCTTCTTAATCTTAAAACACTGACTACTTAATCTTATTCTTAATATCAAATCACAGAGCACTATTTTTAAATGTTTTGTTTAGCCAACTATTGATGCACAATCTGCAGTTTTTTATCCTTTTATTCTCCTCAAATCTAAGATTAAATATGAGGTATTTTTGTGTTCATGTGAGGACTACACATGATCCACATGTAGGAGATATGTAAAGTTGTATTTAGTTGTGTCGTAAACAATCCAATAACACTTGACAATGTTTTGTCACACAGATAGTAATTTATCAGCAAAAAGTAGTTCTACAAGAAGCAATGTTATTGTATGTAAGTATGTTGAAGAGAAGATAATTTATTATTTGATATCATTTGTTTAAGCAGTTTTTGAATTACAACCAGTGTTGCTCCCCCCCCCCCCCCCCAATTAGATATTCAGGGAAAAAAGTATCATTCCAATTGGTTGTATCCCATTGTTTGTTCAAACCTCATGACAATGCAATTAGTTGAGCAGACATCAGTCCATAAACATCAACTGGACTCTTGTCTTTATGACAATGACCGTGAGAACAGGGTATATAGGACCCAAACAGCAAGCCTCATGCGGTTAAGAGTATGATATGTGCGTTGTTTCTCAACATCTGCTGTATGTTTTGTCGGGAATTTATTTTATAACATTTGTGTTTAAAAGACAATAAGAGAAAAAAAATAAGCATTTCAATATGTTTTTCATGACATTTTTTGTTTTGAAAAACAAGAAGGATAGGATACAAAATAATTATGTGAGAATGCTTACAGATTTAATGCTGTTTTTTAACTTGCCATCTAATTTCCTTACTTGACTACAAGGAATGCAGAAACATGTTATTTGTACCTGTATGCCTCTTACTACAAACACTTATGTTGTCTTTAGGTGAACTATTGAAAGAACTTGAGTCTTGTGAAAAGGAAATAACTCTAGAATGTACAGATAAAGTGTTTCATCGTGCGGCTCATCTCATGTTTCTATTGTATACTAGATAAATGAGTATACTCGTAGAGAGTACAACCACGCACATCAGGCACAAGTAACAAAGAACATATAGTAAACAACTCAAAGGCCATAACTCTGCCAAAACTGTTTTGGTTTCAAAACATTAACCTCCAGCTTTAGGGACCCGTGAAATAAGCCTCTATGCAAAAATTTCAGATTTCTATCTTTGATGATGGGACAACAGCGTGTTCGCAAAAAATTAACAAAGACATATAGCAAAATACTCAAAAGGTCCATAACTCTGTTTTTAAATTGATTATTTGAATAATTTTTAAAGCTGGTGTTAGCTAGTCAATGGAAGGGCCTCTTTGCAAGATTTCAGATTCTTAACTTTTAAGATGTGACCACAGCATGTTTTTGCCAAATTAACAAAGAACATATATCAAAAATACTCAATAAGGGCCATAACTCTGTCAATTGTTCACAACTATTTCTGGATTTAAATAGCAGAAATTATATTCCTTGTCTATATGATCCTACGAAATATATGAAAAAAGATCCAAACAAAATGACTCAAGTTATCAAGTAAACATAGACACACACAAGAAGAAAATATTCCACTACACAATATAATTGTGTGTGTGTAAAAATACATGAGAATGAAAGATTTTAATTATAAACTTTGTAAGATATGTATTATACAGTGTGCTTTGAATTTGAGATCTGTTTTATGAAAGATATAGAATTATATACATTTATTGTTTGTTCAAGTTAAGATGTGTTTCAAATAAAATGCACAAAGCTTATACAATACTAGCTTTGAGTCTTGACATTTATCTGTATGGAAGTGTGACTTTTGTCAGAATAATGTTTTATCACCCTAGGTTATTCTTAACAAGAATAAACACAAAAATAACTTGATCTCCAAAATTGCTAGGTTCATATTTAGTTACCACTGGCGTGTTCTTTGGCTATTTTTACTAAATTTCCTCACTTTTTGTGATATCTATCCAGTGCGATAAGACACATTGTAATATCTTCGTAAATTATCTAGTAGTTTTCTAGTTGAAGAAGTAGTTTTCTAGTTGTAGAAGTAGTTTTCTAGTTGAAGAAGTAGTTTTCTAGTTGAAGAAGTAGTTTTCTAGTTGAAGAAGTAGTTTTCTAGTTGTAGAAGTAGTTTTCTAGTTGTAGAAGTAGTTTTCTAGTTGTAGAAGTAGTTTACTAGGTGTATAATTAGTTTTCTAGTTGTAGAAGTAGTTTACTAGGTGTAGAAGTAGTTTTCTAGTTGTAGAAGTAGTTTTCTAGTTGTAGAAGTAGTTTTCTAGTTGTAGAAGTAGTTTTCTAGTTGTAGAAGTAGTTTACTAGG
>JAUUEB010117596.1:0-14889 GCA_032362205.1 Clione limacina | reverse complement strand
GGTTGCGCAGCTTTAAATTGCAAATGAAGAAAAAAACATTCCAGCCTTTGATCCGATGAAGCCTTCATCAAGATAGGAACTTAAAGCTATTTCTTCCGGAAGACTAAGAGCCCAAAGTATACAAATGAAACCGGTATATTATAGGTACCGGTTGACAATGCTGGCAAACTTCGACGAAGACGATGTGCCACATTTTATGTCGATCGTCGTCGAAGGGAACGGGCACTTCAAGAATTATGATATTCTGGTAACATTGCCTCGAAGACTAACTCCATGCAGTGATTTCGGGAATTTTGGACATTGACCGAGTCAATGCATAAAAAAGAAATTCAATTCAGAGAAAAAGGATCAAACTAAAGTCATACAGAAAACTGTGGAAAACCATTTACAGCACCACGAAAGCAAAAGAATTATGAAAACAAAGAGAAGAAGAATGTAAGCCATAGTATAGTGTACGGTGAACCAATGGAAAGTAAGTCAAAGGAAAGAAAGAAAAATTGCATTTGTGACCAAAGGAATCGTCGGATGACATTTCTTACATTGAAACACACACATTTTCGAGTCAACAAAACGGTCACTATTTTCAAAGGAAATGCTAACACGGTAATGGTGACCCTACAAAAAAAGAATCTTAAGAGTGGAAACTCTGGCATGACGATAAAAAAAGTCGCCATCGTGCTGAACGCAAAACACTTAGAAGCTTACATTTCTAAAGCATGGCACACTTGGAGGCCGATTGCTCGAGTGTTACGCATGGTATGAGTGCGCATTGAAAAAACCGTGTGAATTCATTTTTGTGAAAAAAAATGAAAATTGTTTATCTCAAATAGGCACAACGCACTCGAAAATATCAATAAGATACATACAATCAATTGTTTTGAGTTTCAATGAATTAATTTCCCAAATTGACTAACTCGCATGGCATGACCCGAATTTTGTTCTAAATATAATAAACTTTCAAAAACTAATGAACGTTTGTGTATACTACAACTAACTAGAGATATTCAAGAGTGTATGGTATAGAATGCATTTTTCTTTTGTAAGAAGGTAAACTATATATTATTCTATGTCAACAGCAATGTTCCGGCGTAAAGCTTTCTTGCATTGGTACACTGGTGAAGGCATGGACGAGATGGAGTTTACTGAAGCTGAGTCAAACATGAACGACCTTGTGTCTGAATACCAACAGTACCAGGATGCAACAGCCGAAGAGGAAGGAGAAATGGACGAAGAAGAGGAGGAGGAAAATGCATAAAGCATAAAAGAAGAGAATCATAACAACGTTGGCGAACTAATAGAAACAGCTTGGCAGAGGGCTGGTTAGATCACATTAAGAATTCTAAGCCCCATTGCGATTAAAACTACCTGAAATAATGAGCCAATGGGATAAACGGTACCTCGCGGGCCCAAAGTCAAAAGCTGCAACCTGTAGGTAACACACCATTTGACGTTGGGCCTGCGATAGATGGCTTTATATTGAAGACTAAACCATGCATACTAGGAAGCATTTTGCTTCCCGGCTCGTCTTCAGCTTCTTGTGATATCTGAAACATAGATATTGAAGACAAAAAATAATAAAGCTACACGCGTCCATGGGGTTTAGTCTCTTAAAAATCACCAGCCTATCAGCTTTGGCTTTATTTCAAAGTTTTAACACGCCGATGTCGAATGTTTAGACCAAATGTTTTCTTACACACATGACATCAAGTGATACATTTCACTTACTCAACTTGAAAATGTAATGGCTACAAGTCATAATAACATATACAAAAGTAAAATATAGATTGATTACATAACACAGATTAAGATAAAGGTCTTTTGTTGTCTTCGTCGCAATAATTAGATGGAACATCCCACATTTTAAACATACAATTTAAAAAATTAAGGTGAATTAAAGAAAAGTTAAAGATGGAATAAAAAATTACTGTATCATTTGATTTTGAAATTGGGCCTTTTGATGAAAAGCTCGCTTTGTAACCCAAAACGTTATATGATAATATTATTACCCGACACCGATAAGTTAACTACTCGTTATTATAATATGTCTGTACTAACAGAGATCTCATTGGAATCTTTACATTTAGATCAATTTATCAGTTATTTTAAATTGGGTAAAAGGTTTATAATATTTATAATACTTTCTCCATCTTCTTTAAGTGAAACATCTTAACTATTAAAGAAAAGAACACTTTTTAATATCATCTTTTATAAATGAAATGCATTTATACGAATAAATTTTAATTAAAAAATGTTGTTTTGCCTCAAGTTTGTTACAACTCAAACGTTTATCTAAAATTAGTTTTCATTCTTTGACCTGACATCGTTACGTTTTTATTGAATTGTTTATTAACAGGTTCTTAAAACATAAATACTTTGTCAAAAGTTGAGTTCGATTCCAGTTATTAATTCCCATGTCCACGTGTTTGCAGTTTAAACTCCTCTTGTTTTATGTTTTAATGACCTGAGGGCAAGAATTGGAGCCATTGCTATATGATCGGTATATTTCGAAGATCCTTGGTATTCCTGGATAGTAGCGTGTTATCACACATCTTATGGCACGTTTTTACAAATAATCCAATTCCGTTATGTTACAAATAGCCGATCATATTTCCAAAGCTCCAATGTTAATGTCTTTAAGAGAGAAAATTAGTATTGACAAAACTAACAAAACACTTGGTTTTATAATGAAGGGAGATACTTGGGAAGTCTGGACGGGGATCGGTTTGGCGTCAGAAAGTGATCTCAAATGAGATAAAACAACTTGTCTTGATTCGGTCATTTTTTTGAACTGCATACAAGGAAATCTGATGCGACTCATTAATCATTATCAAACATTTATTTGACCACTATGTTTTATGCCAATTTTAACATAGTTTGGGCTTCATGTAATTTTAATTGAACTCTTTTCCCCGTAGGAATAAAGTAAATAGGTGTCTGGTACACTGCATGTTAATGAATGGGTGACATTGTGGACACTTGTGAACATGGGTGATGTTAGAGAACACGATGTCCGGTGGCCCGAAACTTGTCCATTCACTATGTCCTGCGTCAAGATGACCACATACAACAATCTTTGCTTCAGTTCCCACACTGGGGTTATAATTCCTTTCCTGTCCACTCTAACGATATCCAGCATATAGACAAAAAAGAAACTAAAGGTTGATTGACCGATCGAACAAATGCACGAACAAAGGATTAAAGTGCAAATGATGTTGTTGTTGATTTAACAGACTGGCTGTCTTAGGGGTGATAAAGGGTAAAAACGTACCCAGAATGTGTAGAAACGGTTGCAAATGAAAGGTGTTGCTGAAACGGTTACAAATATGTATTTTTTTGCGCTACAACCATTATCGCTGTGCCCTTAGCAAAATTAAATCAACACTAGTATTTTATTTAAGGTCCATTTTGAGTTTGTTCTGAACCCAAAAAATGTGATGGTAAATTAACTCGAAGTGGTCAGCCTCTTAGTTTTAGGTCCCCTAAGGATAATTAAAAACCAGGCCGGTTGAGTCATATTGGAAACCTCTCTTCCTCCGTCTACGTTTACTGAACGAAATGTCATCATATTGAACATACATACTCCAGCTAAGAAAAGGGTAAACCTTAAAAAATTGAACCACGCGTTCGAATGTCTACTTGATTGGTTAAACATAACAAAAATCTCATTAAATCTATTTAAACAGTCAGCATCTCGGCTGTCATGCTCTAAACGAGCCAAATCAGGTGGTTTTTGACACGCGAAAGGCAGGAGGACGGGATATGACAAACATACTTGACCTTTACATCATGTCAGGATAGAGGTGAACATAGGTCAACGCGTGAGACGTAGTCAGAGGTTAGCATCACAACATAGATTGATTGACAAGGTGTCAGACCTCCTTAGACAGCAATGGCCGACTCATTAGCCCATCGCGTCAATATTTGATAGTTTAGAGGTCAGCATCACACTCACAGCTGATTGACAAAGTGTCAAGACTTTCTTTAATGTTTACATCAGACAACTTATTAATATAATGTCAACATTTGATGATTCAGAATACGTGCTTACCTAACTGATCAATCGGAACACAGATCATACATATTTTGACATGTATTTGATTTGGCAAGTTTGACGACAAGAACTCCCAGGAAATTGTATCACCTTATTCAGCAAAGGCACCATAGAGGTCGTCAACCTTTCTACATGCCTGGATAAGATTACCCCCCAGTAAGAGTAATATATGAGATACATAAAAACCTCAACCTGTCCGTCATATCTACATAATAAGATTCAAAATCTATTTGTTTATTTTTTTAAATTTTTGTGTGAGTATGAAACAGGATTACAGCCACAGTTTTGACTTAATCGACCTGAAACTTAAGGGAGCGTTCAAATATCAGCTTACACCTTTGTTGGGTGTTTCAGACCCCTCCCCTTATCTCACACCTTCCTCACACCCCCTCTACCCCATGTGAGCTCACACTTTGTCAAAAGATTTTTTTGTCGGGAATTAAATTTTGTAATGTCGCGAGGAGATTTTTTTGTCGCGCGAAGAAATTTTTCGTCGCGACAAGATATATTGTCACACGATGAAAAATATCAGCCCTATTAAAACTTTTTCTTATCTAAAAGGTAACTTTTTTTTAGTTTAAAGCAAAGAAACATGATTTTGATATTTTTGTTTTTGCCTATTCTTACACTAAGGTATGAGTTCACACCCCACCTGACCCCCCCCTACCTCACACCTTCCTCACTCAGGCCCTCGAGGGTGTGAGCTGATATTTGAACGCTCCTTAAGCACAAATATCTTAATACAAAGCACAAGTGCAGACCACTGCTGAAATCACATTATTTAAAATTCTTTGGTATGATCCGAACTTGCACTCTAGAGGCGGTGTCCTATTACAGCAGTATGTGCGTGTCTTTGTGATTACGTGCGCATGCGTATGTGTAGTTCTCAAAAACTGCAGATAAACATGAATCGAAAATAAACGCTTTTTATAGACTGAAAGGTTAACGTATAAAGCAGAAATTGGCAGACCGTCATGGACATATTTATGTAATGTGAAGGATAATGTGGAAGACCAAGAGAGACTAAGAAATTAATGTTTCTGTTAGTTATATGAAGCAACAAAAATGGACTTAGTTTGTGTTACACATTGAGGGCAGAGATGCATTGATGCAAAGATGAAGATATCACCACAATTGCATGTGAATCACAAAAAAATTATATGTCATTTGATCTGAGGAGGATTGGCTTTATTATTTTGTCAATGGCGGCATCAGTTTGTAATGATGATGATCAAATAAGTTAAGCGTAGTTTTTCTGTCTTGATAAATTTGTTATAGTTTTTTTATTCACTTCTGCCTCGAGAGAAAATGTTAATAGCATAAACAGATGCAATTTAGTTGCCTTAATTAAGACGTTCAGGATACCCAACACCATTACGCATTAAAATGTGAATTCCTTCATGATGGTAATATCATTGATTATCATCGCATACATATTTTACGGCTTTTGCCAACATTTTTTCTCTTGTGATCCTGTTTACATGCCAACAACGCTTTCGCTAAACGTAAAAGTCCGTCGACAGTAACAGTAAATGACACGAACTTAAGATAATATAACGTAGGAGCCTCCTTGTTACATAAAAATCAGTATGACTTACTTCGCACAATTAAATAAAGGATTGTAAAATGTTAATGAGAAATGCAAACAAATGAACATGCAAATATACATTCCAATGTCCTTTATGATATGTTACAGAACAAATTTGGTTCATTTAATTGCTTGTATTTTGCATTTGTCTTTTACAATCCTGTTATTGCATTTTGACAAATCCTTTTTGCAGTGAACTCATTGATTCGTGTTATACAATTTTGTTTTGAATAATGATTGCACAGTTTTCATTATTATTGTACGGGTGCAATTCTTTTTTTTAAATTCGGCACATATACATGTTTGCATTGCGCTCCAAGCCAAATTCAGAATCACATCAATGGAATAAGTTTTTATGGCAAAAATGGCAACGTTCTAACTTCGCTTTTTACTCTAATGTTAGTAAGAAATCAAAAGCTAGTTGAAGACTCTATTTACAGGTTTTATCATGGCATTGTTATGACATTTAAGACATAATGTTATGTCATGTTCTCAAAAATAATCAGTCAGCCACTATGTTCAAATCAAAGCATAAAAATGAGAGATTATGCAGGTGTACAAAGGCTAATCGGGTAATAAACACATAAACAAGTATTTGGTGTAAAAATGCACTTTCGAGACCCACAATGACATTTTACCACGCATGTCCCTTTCAAACAACTCAAAAGCTCAAAATCAATATGAAAATGTCGATATTGACTTGATCAATATTAACTGTAAACAGTATTAGCTGTCGATCATTAAGAGATGTACTTGCTTGACATAATATCTTATAAATCACCTTTATCGGCTCACTTTGCAGACAGAAATATTAATCATTATATCAGCTGCAATAACACTTACGACAGATAAAGACCATCGAAATATGATCAATATATCGTCAAGTGGTACATGGTTCTGGTACTTGATTTCAGCGGTCAGCGACAAGGAAGTAATCGAATCATCGTCACAAATACCGTGGTACATCTGAAAATGACGAATGACAAATATGTGATTAAACGTCAATGTTTTTTTAACTCTACAAACTGAAATAAAAAAGGGTTAACGAAACCAGTTAACAATCAAATAAATAACACTAGTTCAATTGAGCATATAGTGTATAAGACGAATATTTTCACTTTGATTGCGGAAAAAAAACAAATTGGCAAAATATTTAAATAATATTAGTACTGATAAATAATATATTTTTCCGAGCAAAATACACATCACTCAACATTCCTCAATTTTGTTAACGTGAACAAATACAAGTGCAGTATTATTTTAATCCCTATTCACATTGCAAAATAATTTCATGTGAAAAAGAAGGAAAACATGATTTCTTTCAAACTCAGAGGCGAACTGAGCAAGGGAAAACCGATACGTAAACGATTATCTCCCTTACAATAACAAATTGCTTCCCAACTTGGTTCAATGTAATCACATGTGTACAATATAATATACATCTGTGATTATAAAATAAGGTGATGAGTTACATCGTTCTATAAAAGAACACGAGCATTGTCAGATACTTTACTTTGTTTTGAATGTTTTGTTATCTTGCATTAGTTCCTGTTCTTTTCGTGTTATTTTTTTCGTTCACAAGCAGGAGAAACATGTACTTTTTGTATCAATCTTCTCAGGAATGTATTCTTTGTCCTTATTTTGTTTAAGTGTGTGGTATAAAAAACAACGTAAAGAGATAAAGAGAAAAACAAGTTAACAAAAGAAGAAAAGTTGATACGAAGTATCATCATACTGTCTTAACAATAATGTTATCTTTTACTATTTGACTTCACTCTCTCGCCACATCACAATGGGTTTCTAGCATATTCATACCAAGCCTATATTTTCATCCTGTCTACCACATCACAATGGTACGCAACCTTTTAATGGTAGAAACAGCACACGTCACTAATTAGAAAGCATTCTTCATGTATCGAATCGTTTTTTAGTTAATAGATGAACATTTTCGTCATCTGTGACTAAAGTAGTTAATGCATTTTTTGTGCTTTTGGTCTTCTGTAATTGCGTTGCCACTTGTAGTCTTACGGAATCAAAGATATTCAGGTTTGTGAATCAAGGTGGACATCGTGATTTCATTCATTTCCCACAGCTTAACCAGGTATGCAACCGGGACACGGCTAAAATGTCTTATTAGAATAGTGTTGTAATTTTAAAAAATACGGCTATATCCATGTATTGTAACGGTTAAACTTAATAAAAAATAGATGCGGACAACTTAGGTACGTTTGTGTAATTATTGGATTGTAAAGCATTGATTGACCTTCAGGTCAATGATTCAACATGATCAATTATTTTTTACTTAGATTTTGTCTTAAAAGCTTTCTGAAATAGTGTTACTCTGAATGTTATAATGTATGCAGTGTTATAACATATATCATAATAGTCAGTTGTCTCGAAATAAAATATGTAAAAACACACTCCTAGTAGCAGAAGAATAAAAAGGGGAAAAAAGAATAAAAAAGAACAGTGACAAAAAAAGTACCTGTATAAATGTTTCTTGTAAAAAAAAGTTTGGGAGTAATACGTCTCTGTGGTATGTGAAGTTCTCGTTGAAGAGTCAAATGTCATGTCCTTACAGGAAATGCTTCCCGGAAGCAAGGTCAATGGCAGCACTGAGACATCCTTCGTGGTTACTCACAGCTTTTTGAGTGATAACCTACTTGGCTTCTGGCAGTCAAATACAACTTTACAGCTTGATTTATTGAGTTGGAGCTGTGTACAGTTCGTTTGTGCGTTCTTTTTTAAAATCTATGTTTAGTTTTAACAGATCATGTTCATACTTGACATTCATTTTTGATCCTCCTAAGTATTTATTGATGTTTATGCCGTTGTTCGTTTTCCTCTTATTGAAAACAAGTTATTGTTAGTTTGTGTGAATAAGCCATGATAACAAATCTTTAATGAATTGGATATAGTATTATAGTGAAAAATATACAAATATAAGAAGATGAAACTAGTTTGCATCACCACCCCTCTCATGAGTACTTTACCTGACCTTGTTTTTTTTCAATTCGCACGGCTTTCTCAACTAAAGTCGAATGCGTGCTATAAATTACTTTATATTGTGATCACATTAAGTAAGAAGATTACTACTGTACTGATCCAAGCAAAAACTGGTTAGGTTCTTTCGAGTGCTGGTTCCGTACCCCGCGATCGCAGAGTCAGAGAGAGTAGGTGAATATAAAAAATGATAAGGCTGACTCTTGTATCACAAAAAGATACAAGAGTCAGTTTTGATCCAAGCAAGTATCATCAACTGTTTTAATCAAACCAGGGACATTTTTTAAATACAATGTATAGCGAAAATAAAGGTTTTAGAAGAGTAACACCATCTTTATCACCATCTTGAATAAATAATATTTCTCTGCAATGAGAAAACTTAAAAATGTCAATGTGCCACATATTTGTAGCAACCTTGCATGCCAAACATACAAAGAAGCAGAAAGAAACGAAAGGGGGAAAACAAAATGAATTAAATAAATAAGAAAGACAATTAGTGGCGAATAGAGACGAAAAACAAATGAAAACTTCGCATGTGTAAAATGACATTTTGAATAATTTATCGACGGTAAACACCCTCGGACATATATCATATTTGCCTTGTTTGTAACACCAACCCGAAATAGATCGAATCGAATATTGATCTTATTATTTTAAGTATTGTCCAACCGATTAAGTTTTTCACAAAATAAACCTCATTATATTTTTACCATCCAAATTTGTGCTTCATATTATCATAAACTGTGTGTTTTTTAGTTTTTCGTTACAATTTGTTTTAATTTGGTGGACATAATCACGATCTTTATCTATGTTGATTGACTGTTCGGCTTTTTTACAATTTCAAACTAAATCTCAAACTTTTATCAATAAAACCTTTGTTCTGCATTCACATTTAAATTCCCCTTCTAACACTGAAACATCTCTCAATATGTTAACATACTGGATCAGCCTAAGATATTAAACTGTTGTTATTCAATTTCATAATTCCTTACACTCAAGACGAATTAGTATAGACTTATTAAATTGAAAAAAAAATATTAAAATGTTATTTGTGTTGTTGGTGTTTGATTATTACAAAAATGTAACACTTGATGATGCCATTAGTGGCAGTTGTGGCAGAAACATCACCCCAAATATAACAAAATCCTTAAAAAAATAGCTGTTTGCTATCATCAAATAGTTTAAGAACGATGACTCTATTAATGTTCTCTATCTACTTTTTGACACAAAAAAGAATAAAGATAATCACTGAACAGAGCAGTTAAAATCACCGCCTCGTAAATAAACCATTATGTCTGTTTATTCCAGGATAAAGCTTTCCAACTTCCATGCGACAAATAATAACAACGCCCGCCATTCCGTGTCTTCTTTTTAATTTAACTTTGATCCTAACACCGCATTGACCCAATGATGAATACTCCGGAACCGGAAGTGACAGGACTTAAGTTATGCAGTAATCATGTTCCAAGATCATTTTAAACATATTAGTTTCCCATATTATGGCCATTAATTCAATTATTTCAGTGCACTACAACTTTAAATATAAGAACCGATTTGATGGATAGGGAGATGCACTAATTTGAAGAATATTTGACGGTTTATTGCGGTTGGTATTTTCTTCCTCAGAAAATAGGAAAAATTACCCATTGGTTTGTCATTATAAAACATTTTGATGTTGTTAACTGTCAAAAGAGAAATTGGAAACGTAGCAGAGAGTAGAGGTCATGAAGGTGATCTCAGAGTAGCAGAAGACTTATACATCAAAGGATAGTCAAAAGTGGGCCTAATAAGTTCGGCACACTTCAGCGCCCATCATACAAGATTGTACTACGCTACTATCATTGTCCACGCATGCTTACAAATCATACAGGACTGTAAATAGTCAAGTTATTGTAGTAACCTTCTTATCAGGTGATCAATTAGACTATCAGTCAATTTCATGTTGTTTTTTTCATGAGGACCCGATGGACTTAAATCGCACAAAGTTTGAACAAATATAATTCAATCGCTTTTGAAACACCAATGGTTAAAAAAAATTACGTAGTGATCGTGTATAAAAGTTGATTTATTATATTTACGCATTGGCCTCATTAACCCAAAATGAATAGCTCCTAACTAGTCAGAATGATTTCTATTCAACATTCTGTTCCATCAGATTTCATGATATTCTCAATAAAACATAAACAACTGTTAAAAATTCATTATATACTTGTTGAGAAGTTATCCGTGTCAAGAATAAAACGCACGAATGCAAAAGGGAGTTAAAAAGGGATGAACCACTTCAGGTAAAAGTTTAGTAATTTGTCTATAATTACCAAGGCGTCCTGTCGGCATTGTTAATAAAGCGAAATTAACTTCACTATTGCTTAATTTCAGCAGACACATGCGTGCATTAATTGGAATTTCAATTGCAAAGACCTAATTTTGATATTCATAGAGCAGCTGCAGCATACCTAGTCATCAATAATGTGTCATTACCGTTCTCAGCCAATTATAAATACAGAGCTGCACACTCGAAGGTTGAATTGTACTATTAGGGTTATTAATGGTTGGGTGAAGCACACTTATAATTAAGCTTGTATCTTAGAAAATGAGAGGTTTTTATCATATAAGAGAAACATTGGGAAATTTTCATTGTATTAATTATTATATTATTTGAATTGTTCTAGGTTGATCTGAAAACGTTCTGAATTGAACTAGTACCTACTATCTATTTTTTTTTTAAATGTATATTAAACGCATCCTCCGCCCTTGATAAAAAGCAGTAGAAATAACCACTCTGATATTCTCATTGATCGCACAAGAGCTGCACCCTATCAGATGTTCTCTGGATAGCCAACTCATCAGAGTGTGTTAGGTCAAACATATTTTACTCATTCAGATATACTCTGAATTAATCGTCGAATTCTATGCGATGATGGTCTACAAGGTTTATGTCCTGTACATACATGTGCGTTTTGCCGAACGCCAAGTGATTGATGGGTGTTTTTGTTTTGTGTTTGGTTCATTCAAAATAGATACAGAATACTTATACACATTTTTTATGAATAATCTAAAGTAGATTTTTACGATTTTTTAATGCAAAACAGATGAAAGGGACTGATATAAGTGAAACTTGTCAAAATATGTTATTTACCACAAAGACAAAAATGAGTGGTTCTTGGGAAGTCATTGCATATATTATTGTACTTCTTACAATTTGCATAGCGACCACAACACGCGAGAACAAATATCACTCTATACATTTGTTGTAAGCTACCGTATTCCTATCTTTTTATCCTGGCATTTACTCGGTTTCAAAAGTCTCTTTGTTTACAACACCTGTGGATTTTAATCGTTTGCCACGGAGATTGTGGCAGGATTTAGCCGTTACCTTTTCAAAATTGATTTATGTACGAGTATAAATAAATAGGGTGAGGGGATATTTATCTTTAACTGATGCAAATGGAATACAGGAAATAAGACAAGGTAAAGGTCACGTAAAAAGAAATACGTAATTAAAACGAAAAGTCAGAAGTTGTATATGCATAAGCTGACATAATTCCCCTGTATTTACCAAGGCATTAACTCGGTTTTCAAACTGTTATTTAAATTGTCGACACCTGGGATTGACATATGTGTCACGGAACTTGCAGAAGGATTTGCCCTTTAACTTTTTAAATGTGAATTATGTACGGAGATAATAGGTGTAGGTGATATTACCTATCTTCAACTGTTCGAGAAGACACTTTATAGGTAGCATAGAATGATGGATACAAACTGCAAAGACGATAAAAAGACTAATAGGGATCAGCCTGAGAAGTAATTCGTTACAAAGAAAAAATCATATATAAATATGCGTCATCTATAAATAAGCAATTTACACATTACGGCATCTATTTGTAGCATCACTTTTCAGTTGATGCGATGCAACGCATTGCTATATCTGATTAATATTTATTTGCTGGATTGCTGGAAACTATTTTTAAACGAAAAATTCAAATCTCTGCTTTATGTTAAGGAAAAGGTAGAGAGTTAATATTTGTTTTACTAGAAAATAACATGAAAGCAAACATAAAAGTAAAATATCAACCAAGGAATTACAAAGAAGGGAGTGACACCGAAAATGAAGTATAAGTTGAGTTCAAACCCGCATCCTGGTGCATTTGGACCGGAGAAGAACCTTTAATTAAAGCTTAAGATGAGATGAATTTTACCTTATCGTTCTGATCATGTCGATTTCAATTATGCTTTTATTGATATATATATATATATATATATTTATATATTTCGATGGCATAAACAAACATGAAACGAATCCAGCTGTTTACAACTGCTCAATTATGCTCGAATGAAAAGAAGTTTATCCGGTTGGCTTTTTTGCTTATGGTTTGAACTTTCCTCATGCATTATATTACTTCCTGTTGATTTTGGTGCTAACAGTGCACCATCAACGAATTTATAAAAATTGACTTCAAGGTATTCTGTGTTCTACATCTGGTACGTGAACGATGATGATAAGTTATCATGGAAACATTACAGATCGAACGTTAGCTTGAACATGTACTTTTTCAGCGATTATGCACATACTTAATTTATCATTCAATAAGCTGCTCTTTTAAATGAATAAGTGCGATAATGTACAATTGTCTTACTCCATTGAAAGTCTAAAAATGACCCTAGAAAAGTATTGTGAACAACCATGTTATAGACACTAGTACGATAGTCGAGTACATTAAGATCGATAGGACGCTTTCGACCTTGAATTATCTAAGAATAGCAGTCATTTGTGTTTCACTATTTGCATATATAGATGGAAGTCCCAGTAACATATCATTACATATTGTAAAAATCATCAACACAAGTCTCCGTAAAAGTAGAATATGGCTTAACAATAACCAATTGACAAGAAAGTTTAATCCTAACGCCGATAATTAATTCATCAAGAACATTTCCTTTTTTCGGTTGATTTTTAAATCATGTGTGTAGTTAAATTATAATGAAAAAAAATCTCCAATATGACTACTTCATCAAATATATAATGCCGACGCCGAAGAAGCGTATTTAATAAATTCAAAAATGTGCAGAACGAATAATCCATTACCTAGTTGCAAATATACATATATTATATTGCTAACCAGGTTAACACATCTATACTGTGGTTGATTACCCATGTGCAATTATAGAAAATGGGATTTTCATTATTTGCCATCTGAAGTAAACATTGAATCTATTTCAAAAGACATTTCTCTCTTTCATCTGATCGAGTATCTAGTAACCCCTAGTGCTCTGATATTGACAGCCTGCTGTTAGGGTATGGAGATAACATATTTATATTTGCTAACATGGCGGGTTTCAACGGTTGCCAAGATAGTATGAATACTTTTTCATTTCTTAATTATTGTCTACAGACATGCTCAGTTTGTACTTATAATACATTCTCTGAATTATCAATCTGTTACTGCTTGTGCCCGACTTCTATTAAAAGGTATTGCGGGCTAAATAACTATGTCATAACATAAATATACTTTACATTCAATCTTAAAGTGACTACATTTTGACAATGTGAGCCACGATTTATCGATCTATGAGCGAATTCATATGAGTGTTATTCAAGCGTGTGTTGGATTGGCCAGTACAATCACACAGTTGACCATCCAGGTCGGACGACTACAAGAATGTTTGGAGTCTTTATTAGTATCTCCGTGTTTCATAACTATCTATTACAATATACACTGATTTGAATGGTGGCTTGCTTGGTTGATTACTTGGGTGACGATTAGCTTCAAAGTATCTGAGTGGATTTTACTGTAAGTTAAACATAGAATAACAAACATACTAAAGGAGTACTTGGGCTAATAACATTGATAAAAATGCAAGAACTTGGGATTTATTTGAGCAATTACGATTGTTTCCTATACTCTCATCTAATTTAAGACGTATTACCTTTGTTTTTTAATGGAACCTTACAAACCCCACCTCAGCCTGACGCTATATCGGTGACCTTACCAAGAAAAAGATAAAGGAAACAAATAAAAAATCGCCGACGACAAATAACAACAGAATGACACCCGTGACAAAATCGCTCACTAATAAGTTCACAGTGTTTTTGTTTAATTTGTTCATTACACTCTGTTGAAGACGTATTGTTATACTTTGTAAACACCTTATGTATTCATACCTTAGTTTTCGACGGCTTAGGCACCATCAAACGTACGCCAAAAACAAAGCAAGAACAGATGAAAAAAGGTATACACGCCATGTTCAA
>JAUUEB010117485.1:0-14890 GCA_032362205.1 Clione limacina | reverse complement strand
GTGTCTCCGTCGAAGTGAATGTCTCTGTACTATGAAAGTATATGTCTGTCTTCGTTGCCTGTCGGGGTAATATATTGAAAGCGCATTGAGCAAGTCGTTGACCTGGAAATGCGCTATATAAATGCTCTATATTATTATTAAGTAACAAAGAAAATATAGCAAACAACTCAAGGCCTAAATAAAGTCATAACTCTGTCAAATCTGTTTTGATTTCAAAACATTAAGCTCCAGCTTTTAGGGACCCGTGAATTAAGCCTATGTGCAAAATTTCAAATTTCTATGGGACAACAGCGGGTTTGCAAAAATTAACAAAGACATATAGCAAAATACTCACAAGGGCCATAACTCTGTTTTTAAATTGAATATTCAAATAATTTTGAAAGATGGTATTAGATAGTTACTAGAAGGGCCTCTTTGCAAGATTTCAAATTCTTAACTCTTAAGATGTGACCACAGCGTGTTTTTGACAAATTAACAGAGAACAAATAGCAAAAATACTCAATAAGGGCCATAACTCAGTCAATTTTTCATAAATATTTCTGGATTTAAATAGCAGAAATTATATTTCTGGTCTATATGATCCTTCCAAATATGAAAGAGATCCAAACAAAATTACTCAAGTTATCGCGTAAACAGACAGACACACACACAAGAAGAAAATATGCCACTACACAATATAATTGTGTGCATGGAATTAAATATAATATGTATAGTAATGTATAGACATAGACATATTTTCACAAAACATTGTGTATGAATGCCCCGTTATCACATTAAATTGGTAATTGTCTGTCAAAAATTGTTCAGTTTAATCATGAAATGCCAATTTTAGTTAGTTTAAGGATATTTTTTGAAAACAAAGATAAAGAGAACAAGAAAAGGAAAATCTGGTTTTTGTTCACATTAAGCGAAAATGTTTCTTAAGCATGTGCATTTTAAGCGAGTTTGACTCTAGATATAAAACAAAAATTCATAGGTTCATTATTTAAAGTAAAAAAGTGATGTTTACTTAAACAGCGTCTCACTTTAAAAATGTTCTATTGTAATGTTTTTAACGAAATGGTCCATACTAAACATACAGCAGTTGCATCTGAGCCTATAAAAATGTTTTGGTAGGATTTGTTACAGGGAGGGTTAATTCTGACGACATCTTAAAAGGTTGAAAGAATAAAGGCCCTTAGCACTTGAAGATGTCACTGTATTTGAGTAGACATTGTTCAAGTCTTTAATAGTGACACAGAAAACAACATTTGATCAGCAGGCCTGCCAACTAGGTTTGAGGTCAATGAGTAGTCTTAGACACCAAAATGTGTAGTTTGGGGTGTAAATGTGTAGTACCCCCCTTTGAGCGCGGATCATCAGCATTATGTGCGGATCATCAGCATTATGTGCGGATCATCAGCATTATGTGCATAATATTTGGTATTTATTTAATGTGTATGTATTAAGCTATGGTTATATGTGTGTAAGAGTGTGTGTGTATGTGAAGGTGTGTGTGTGTATGTATTATAAATCTCACTTATTAGGAACCAAGTTATTACTTGGTCATCTATAAACTGAATAAGCATTTCTATTTTTTTTTACAAAGGAAAAATGTAATATTAAGCACTAACTGGTATGGTTAGTAGTTATGTAAGATTTTACAGTGCTATCGACTCAAATAGGTCATTTAATCGCTAATCAATATACAGTTTTGTGTCATTTGGTATGTTTCAGTCTTGAAGCTTAAAATGTAGTGTGGGTATATATATTGGGGGGATTGTGTATTTCAAAAAAATTCACAGATGCAGAGTTTCAAAACATTTTTGAAGAACAAAAAAGTATGTCTGCTTAAACACAATTGAAAATTAACTAACTACCTCAGCGATTTCAATTCAAGATCATACTGAGAGAAGAACGTCGGCATTCTTCTTAATGACATGTGACAGCCCATGACGAATGTTTAACAGTCAATTGCATTTGAATACCTGTTGTTAAATTATCAATATTAGTACTGACCACAGACTGATTATAATACTCTCGTGGATCGCCCAGACTTGTGCAGGGATGACCAAACCACTCAAGATCCCGCTGACCATGGTGACATTTGACATTTTATTACCCCATCGTGGAATGCCAAAGGCTATCAACTCAGGTAGAGCTTTTCTGTCAAGAATGTTACACTGTGATCCATTATGGCTTATGGCACACGGAAGATTAAGAATTCTAGGCACCAGCAGTCAACTAGTCTATTTCCTCTGATATTCACGGACAATATACATGACACAAAGAGAAAAACAATTGTATCGATACCATAGTCGAACATGGCATTCTAGCTACAGTTTAAATTTTTATCGACGTCATGCTTTTCGCATTTTCATTAATTAGATTTAAACTCGGCCTTCAAATTTCGCCAAAATGTGTAGTTTGACCCTAACATGCATAGTTGCGTAGTCAGGACCTAAAATGCGTAAAATTACATATTTATGCGTAGACTTGGCAGGCCTGGATCAGTGACTCATCATGAATCACAAATTGCTTTCTGAAATTAAAAGTTATAAGTAAACCAACAAAATTGAAACCAAACAAACAAATCAATGGGCTTATCTATATGTTTTGATAAACAAACACACTGATCTGTTTTCTAGTAAGCTACCCAATCTTACATCATATATCTGTACTATAGGAGGCTTGGTGTTACGTTGTTCCGTCATCACATCTCGTCGTTCCAGCAACTTGCGACAAATTTCACAGACTCGCATGTGTGACTCCCCATCAATGCCCACTAAGGAGTTAAGACTGGTGTTGCTGTTACTTCTCCTCAGAAAACCTTGACCGGAAAAACTGTGAGCAGGATTGACCAGTTTCTCTGATGGAAAGATAGAAATACAAGAGATTAGTGAAATAATCTAGATATTTGATATATGCCGGTAAACTAGACTTTAATTCAGAAACAAATTGGTCATCATCATCATTGCATCTTTCTATGGTCCCTGCCCTGTTTCCATGGCGAGACTCAGGTTTGACTGAGCTATGCAATTTCAGTTCTACATCTGTCTCAGTGTGGACAAGCTCTTTTTCTTTGTGAGGAACATTTTCTGTATCTGTCTGGTGATGAACATTGCATCAATGAGACCCCTTCCAGGTATAAACCCAAACTGCATGTCATCAATGTCAACAGCCTCAAGGATACATTTTTCAAGGACTCTCTTAAAGATTTCCATAACATGCTCCAGCAGCTTGACTTGAAGCATCAGAAATGTTCATGTTCTATTGCATTACCCTTGCCTTCAAAATACTTAACGATGCTCTTGTCCCAGATTCTTGGGATGGTGTTGTCTTTCACAATGGTGTTGAACAAATATGCGATAACGGCTAGACCGGTCATCCAAGAGGCCTTTATCATTTAGCTATGATATCACAAGCTGATTTGCAATCTTTCATTTTCCTCAGGGCGTTCAGAACTGCAGCTTTAAGCTTTTTGGGATATACACAAGTAAACTGTGTCTCTTACATTTACATAAGTTACATATAGTTGCATTCTAAATTTACACCTGGATACAATTGGAATAAACATATCAATAGAACAGGTTCTACCAATGATAACCGCTATTGTCAAATAAACAACACAAAACTACAAAGAGATAAGATCTAAATTAGCCATGAATCTTGACCAAACAACTTACGTGCATAGGAGGAAGCCATAAACTCAGAGCATCTATCGCACATGATACCCCCACACAAACGACAGTGATGTCTACGTGTGAGGAGGCCAAACGTTTTACCACAACTCAAACAAGCGGGCACCTCACCATCAGGTATCCATCTGACCACATTACGCTCAAAAGCTGAAAACATACAATAACAGGGAATGAGGCAAACACACTGACCACAAAAATCTTAGGTAGTTACAAGGAAATAAATGTACAGACATAATTATGACAAGGTTTGAGAAATCAGAAAAATAAAGAAAGAGGTTGAGTCAAAAAGTAAAATAAAAAGTTCTTATGCAAAAACAGTTATTCATCTCTTGCCTTAAGTATTCTATTATTTAAACCACAGACCTTTAACAAAAAAATAATGTTAAATGGTGTCAAGCTGTCATTGCGCTTTCTACTGTTTGGTAAAATACATCATATTTCTCCTGACACTAGAAAAGGATACATTAAGTTTTCACCCCCTACATAAGTACAGATCTTTCAATTCAACTAAAAAAATCTTGATGTTTTCAGTAGGGCAGGCTACAAATCAAATCATTAATTAAAAAAATATAAAACAAGTGCAGACTTAAAACAAACCTTTTCTTTTCTTGGGCTCAATTGGTGCATCAGGTCCTAGAAGTTTATCAAGTCTTATAAGTAATTTGTTTGTTTCCACAACAAAGTGATCAACTCGAGCATCTCGTACAGACTTGAATGTGTCTGTGTGATTACGTACGGCACCTGGGATACAAGATTTGTTAGATTAATAATGGATTTATGAATAATCACCTCAGTGTCAGTCATTGTAAAAGCACCACAAGTCACTTAGTATCAAAGGTCACGGGTAACATAAAGTCACCACTGAGAGTAAGTGAATACTAGGTGTAGTGTCAATGAGAATACATTGTGTGTCAAGCAGTTTATAGCAGTAAGCAAACACAATATGTGGCAAGAAAGAAGTTGACTTCTTACTAACTCTAGGTGTACACCAAACATACAAGATCAGATAAACTTAATAAACCAATCAATTTTCTAAATATGATGTCAAAGTTAAAATAGAAAAAGTAAACTTTGATTTGAGCCACTTCTCAGTCCCTGCTTTTTTCCACAACCTTACAGGTTACTCATGTCTCTCAAGCTGCCCAATTATGTTGCTGGTAGCCTCCTTCTATTTCTCTTTCCATCAACCTTGCCCTGCAGTGTAATTGCCCTGAAGTCTATTTTAGTGTATTAATTACATTTTAATTGAAAATTTTGAATCAGCCAAAAAAATTCCATTATTACATGGTTTATTAAAATCCAGGGCTCCAGAAAGTCGCACACATCGCACACATGTGTGCTTAAGGCTGACAAGGTCTCAGTAAGGATGAGGCTGAAATTGTATGTGTTTTTGCCTTTTTAACATGATTTTTTTGTAATTAAGAAAACAGTCAATTGTAAGGCTAGCCACAGTAACAAGTATTAGACTACAGTAGGGAGGTTCAGCTAAAGTAAGGAAGCTATGGAACAGTATGGGGGGTTAAGCTACAATAAGGAGGTTAGGCTCAAGTGCAGTAAGGACGTAAGGCTACAGTAAGGAGGATCAGTTCAGCTACAGTAAGGCGGTAAGGCCAGTAAGGAGGTTAATCTCTGCATTCTTTTCCTAAAAGACTTGACTTACTTTATCAAACAGGCACATTTGTGGGGAATATAAACCATTCCACTTATTTCATGGATTCTATGCTAGAGCCATTTGTTAAAGTTATATCTGACAAACTAAAAATGCTAGTATCTACTCCACTACCATGTACTGATGAGAAACCACCTATTGCATTGATAGATGACAAAAGTAAGATCAAGAATGAAGATAGACATGGAATCATGGTAAGAGTTTCAGTTCTGAAGAAAAATGTCTTTTTTAAAACATTTCTTGTAAGCCAGCCTGTCCAAGAGAAAGGAGATAAAAAATCAATGAGTAATGTATTATTGAATTCAGTGTGTGACAATCTCAAGTTAGAAAAGGATGAGTTGAGACAGCAATTTGTATGTCATGCAGCAGATGGCGCTATTGCCCACAACCTGCATATCCATACTGCACATGCTGAATATCTACACTTAGAAGAAGAATATGTTAAAGAACTGGTTTTATGGGACCTTGCCCATAAGATAGAGCTGGCAGCAAAGCATGCAAAAGACAAAACACCATGGTTAAAAAACTTTGACTCTGAATTGGATCAACTGATCGTAGAAATGAAAGTTGGGTCTACCATAAATAAGCTGATGGAGGTTTGTAAGGAGAGGTACAAAGAGTTCAGATAATTTGATCATTTCAGTCTGACAAGATTTATGCAGTATTCTCACAGAATGTATAACAGTATTGCTCATATGTGGTTGCCTATGATCAAGCTTTTTGAAACAGAAGCTGCATCTGCCTGATGAGTGGATACTGAAAAAAACCCTGTCTCAAACAAGAGCACAAGACTCTCTACCTGATAGCATCAAAAATAATGTCAAATGGTAACATTACACAAGAACAACTGTTTTATGAAATTTGCACAAAGCAAAACCATTTCTCTAACTGCAAGAGAATAATTTAACTAGATAAAGCCTCTCTCTAATGATATAGAATACATTGTGAGAAAATAGTTGTTTGAAATTTGAAAAAAAAATGTCTCCAAATATTTTGTAAACACCTTTTTTAAAAAGATATTGTTTAATAGCTGCGAACACACATTTTTTAATTTAATAGCTGAGACACACTTTTTTTTATTGCTTTTTTGTATTTGTTAACTATTTTTGCTTTATATTTCTTTCATCCATGTTATGTAATGTTGCTGTAAAACAAATTTCAAACTCATCATTTTGGTAGAAATTATTATTTCAGACCAATAAATTTTACATTTTTGGTAATGACAGGAGTAAAGCTTTACTTTGCTATACTTTTGTCTCTTTTTTAAATGAAAAGTGCCCGAGCTGCAGATCAAATTCCGGCTCCAAAAGAGCTGCTTTTAAAAGAAAAACATGCTATTCAGTAGTTATATAAGCAAATACATGTTTTCTCTTATGTCATTAAAATTCTTTTGTAGAAATTTGTCATTCATTAATATCTTGTTAACCTTTTGCAGGTGTCTGTATTCATCACAATGGCTAAATATGACCCTGAGGCTCTACCTGACCTGCTGCCATTGTACTATAAACGCCTGTTTCCCTACAGTCCATATTATCGTTGGCTCAACTATGGTGGAGGTATGATGATATGACTATTAAAATTATAGCATTGTTGTGACTAATTAATGTACAGTCAGGCCTCAACAGTCCATCACCATCTGTCCCCAGCTTGATATGTCGAATAACTGAGGCCTGCCTGTAAAGTCAGTTTATTACACCTCTGGGATTTATGGTTAGATTTTTATTAAACAGAGGTCAGGACTCATACACTACTGACTCCCTTTGGAGTCATTCAATTGTCATATTGTTCTTGCATAATATTGCAGGTTTGGGGATAATTAAATTATGTAGACTAAAAAAAAACCCAAAACTTTGTCAGCTGTTGATATAGTTTTTCAAAGAAAGTTATGATGATACAAAAACTGCACTGAGTGTTTCTTAAAATGAATCAACAGGAGCCTTTTCAGAGAATAGAGAATATGAAATGGGGCCCTCTGTATCAGTCATAAAGACAATGTTTTTCCAATAATCATTTTCATCTCATAGCAGTTCCCTTCATCCATATTTTAATAGAAAGAAATATGTTTTCTTTTTCAGTGCCAAAAAACTATTTCACTCACAGAGAGTTTTCCTTCACGCTGAAGGATGACGTGTACATCAGATATCTATCATTCTCTGATCAGCAAGAGTTAGAGAAAGAGCTGCAGAAGAAGTGTCCGCATAAGATTGATATAGGAGCTGTTTACTCTCACAGGGTATATTGATTATATGTATATCTATAACCTAAATAATTTGATAGGCAGATGTAGTTTTTCTCTCTCCATTTTCTGGCTAAATCTTTTTCCAAATTAAGGTAATCAAAACTAAGAAATAAAAGAGGAAGTGGTTTTATTGACACAAAAGGACAGAACAACAATTACAGACACCTCCCACTCTGATATCCGTCTAAACAGGTCTAATAACATTAATTATTACTTTCTGACTTATAGATATTTTTTTCTATGTCTCATTTCATAAACTTGGGAGGCATTGTTGTATCAATAGTACTTGTCTATCTCACAGGCTTGTGACCAAACTTTGTAAATTTATCTCTCCTCTGTAGAGGATTAATCCCGGCCCGTAGAAAGTAAATATGGATATGATGATGTAAAGAGTCATCTTTCAGTTGTGCAGTAAATAACAAAATTATTAGTCTTACATAACATATAGTGACATAGTTTAATGTATTCATCAGCCAAAAGACCACAAGACTGTGAAATCATCTGCATTTCAAGCTCAAGAAAAAGAACTGGTATTTGACATTGATATGACAGATTACGATGATGTGCGGTTTTGTTGTTCGTAAGTTCATTTTCTAGTTTTTCTATTAGTTTCTTTAATAATCACAGATACCATTTGTTTATGACTTTTCTGAAGCACGAAGTTTTACAATTTTAATAATTTTGCTAATGCAAATTCAGTTGTGTTGATGATCGCAAAGGGAAAAAAGATTCCAAAAATATTCAGGAAGCAAAGTTTGTCTTGCTAGTTTAATGGTTAATTCCAGTCCATTATGAACAATTCTCACAAAAGATTGAATACATTTTTTATTTTAAGGGAGTTCCTTACTTTATCTAGTTTAATTATTTTCTTTTACCTTGATAAGCGATATGATTTTTTCATCTAATAATTCACACAAGGTCTGAGAAGATTGATACAAGCAATGACATGTCATTTCTTCTGTTTGATCTACAGTGGTGCAGAAATTTGTCCCAACTGCTGGCCCCTGATGACCATAGCTGTGAAGATTATTGACAGGGCTCTTAGAGGTATGTTTGCTTTTTCACTTACCAACTATTTTTTCAAGGCAAAGATAATCATTAGTACAAATTGTGTTACTTTGTTTCTTTTTTATGAGTAGAAAACTGTTTAAAGTAAGATTATTGTATGTTTCAGAGGATTTTGGTTTTGAACACCTACTATGGATTTACTCAGGACGTCGTGGTATTCATTGCTGGGTTTGTGATGAGAGTGCTCGGAAGCTTTCAGCAGCAGGACGATCAGCTGTTGCTGAATATTTGACAGTAGTTAAGGTAAATGTTTACAGATCAGTTATGTACAGTTTTGTATCCCTTATTTAAGGTCTTTTTATCACAAGCAAAGCCACAGTATATTCCTCAGAGCAGGAAATGATATCAATCATTTTGGGGTTCTTTTCTTTCCTATGACATATTTCTCAGATCTCAACTCTTCATCCTTTTATTGGCATTTGAGACAAGTTTTTATTGTTGTGAAGGAAGCTTCAGAAGCATAGAATAACGCTCAACAAATCTTACCAGTTAGCAATAAAAAACACCCTTTTAACAAGTTTAAACAAAAGATCAATGATAGATCTAATGGACATGATCCCTTTTCCTTAAGCATGGTGTACAATCGACTTTAATGACCTCTTTAAGTCGATAGCGCTGTAAAACCTTACTTAATACAATACAATCCTATGCATGGTGTACAACAAGCTGTGTTGAGAATCATTCTATGCTATCACAAGCTCATCATTTTTGAAATGTAATTCTCGTGAATAAAAATAAAATAAAAAAAATGACAAGCTCATCACATAAGTGATTAACATGATGCATACTTATTTTTTTAATTACCGGTTCTGTCAGCAATCCTAGTCCCTAAAAAAGCATAATACTTTAAAGTTTGCCTTTTGGTTGAAGATGCATTAAAATGGTGGTTTTTCAGCCTTTAGATCAACATTTTTTCTGGACCCCTAAATAAGCGTGCTGCATGAGCCACACCTTTTTACCCCACCACTCTTAAAATCATTGGTTTTGCTAAAAAAAAACTCTGTCTACAATTAACTTCACTATATACCACTTGCCTATAAATGTCATTTCCCCCTGATAATCGGTTGTCTTTTTTAGACAGTTTGACAGTGTATATTAATTTTCTTTTGTAATATGTAAATAAGATAAGGTATTCAGGTCATATTATTGTTAAACAAGTATCAACAAAATCAAGGTCACATTGTGTCTGGTTCAATGAGTTGAATTAAAAGATTTTTTTTCATTATTCAGGGAGGAGATAGTCAAGCACGGAAAGTAAATTTATCTGAGAGACTCCATCCTTCAATCAGGTGAACTTTCGATTAATATGTTTATTTTTTCTTGATTGCTTGACTGCCCAAAACTTTATACCTTAAGGCATCAACTACTTCCTCCATCTTCTCATACAGACAACTCCCTTATACAGCAAGTAAGAACAACTATAAAAAGGGTACATTTTATTTATTAAAAATTTGTTTTTTCTAGATCCCTTGCTGGCGTCAACCTTGAGGTTGTGAGAACGTTTTTAGCCCATGCTCGATGTAGCAAGAGGTTCTGAGTTGTCTACCATCCCTAAGGTTTAGTGTTATTGCAAGAAGTTCTAATATTTACACAACTCAGTGAAATGAAAAATCAATGGCCAAATGGATGTGTGGAGATTATGGGATAGACAGTAGACAGTCCCCCGTAAGTTTCATTAAGCAACCAGCTAATCTCAGCAAACTATACGATCAATTACTGACACAGTGCAGAAGTTGGCTAGATATTGAGACGGTCTGAAGACTGCTTTCTAACTTTAGTTCAAGGCTTGAAGGTAGCTAGTGCCTCGACCTCTGAAGACATAGAACCAGCTTGTAGTGAAGAAACTGTGAGAAGTAGATTTTAGCCCAAAGCCTAAATGTATAAAGATCTGAAATTGCACAGTCAAATCTTATACCTGGCATGCAGTGGAAACAGGTTATATACCAATGATGATAACAATGATAATTTATCATAGTCGAATTGATTGAAGAATCTTGAATCTCAATTTTGATAAGAGCACATAAGTGTAAAGCAAGCATATTTATCCTGCCCTCTGGTTAGCATGCTGGTAGGAGGTAACTATGGTAAAATATATGTAAGTTACATATGGTGTTGATTCAAGAAAAATATTCGTATGTGAAATCAAATTATCAAGAAATGCAGTTACGTTATTTAAAGAAATAACAAGTGGGATACAATTGTGTTTGCTTGAGACATTTTATCAAATTATAATCTCTCTTCTCTCCTTGTTTTTTCTTTCAGACACTCTATAGACATCATCAATAGCCACTTTGTAGACTACGCCCTCAAGAAACAAGATCTGTTTGAAAATGAAGAGAAATGGAAAAATGTTCTCTCAATCATACCATCAGACAATATCCTTTTTCAAAAGCTGTTTTAATTGTGACCCTGGTCTGATTGTTATAAATACTCAGCACTAACTAAAGTGACTTTAAAAGTTACCTTTTTGGTGTTAGGTTTATACAACAGTATAAGACAAGATAAGATAAGATACAACTTTATTATCCAAAAATGGCACATCATTTGTGTTTATAAAAATATAAGCAAGTAAAAAAGTACAAAACAGCTTATAAGTACGCTGACAGAATTTAATGTTGTTTTTATAAGCCAGTGTGACTTTGACGAGCATTGTTGATGTCATTTAAATGGTTACCAAATCTATTGAGGAAATATTTTTCTGTTTGAGAAAAATGATTTTAACTATAAATGTTACAAGAAAAAAATGTGAAATCATCCATTTTGTTGTTAAAATGCAGTGTATCACATTTTAAACGGTGATTAGCAATACAGTTAAGAGTTAAGACATCAAGTAGATTATGCAGTTTAAAACAATGAGGAAAATTAGCTATCTTTCCTTGACTATGTGTATCTGTTCGTGAATATTTGTCCAAGGATTTTGTGGGGAAATCAGGAACAGACACGTTATCCAGGTGGAAAATATTGAAAACAAGATTATCAGAGGGGAAGCAGGTAAACTTTGTTGTTTTCACTGTTTTTACATTGAGAACCGTTCAAGAAACCAAAATAGTGTTATTTTTGCTACTATGATGCAATGTTTGGTAACTTTTCAATTAGGTTATAATAATCTGGATAATCCCTTCTTGGCTTTACAATGGCAAGCATAATTTATATAAATGTAACATTGTATTGTATATTGTCATGAGTTCCTTCTTTTCGCTTTCCTGATCTCATGTTAACAATACTGGCCACTGGTATTTGGATTTGTTCATTGTCAACTAATTGTAGGGACAGAGTTATAAAGGGATTCTGTGTTTTAACCCTAGTGAGGAGTTAATCCCTTGCAAGATAGTCATGTTCTGAGTCCAGTCACCATCACAGGGGTACATCTTTTTTACTTTGAGCTGAAAGAGTCTGGCAAAGAAGAGGGTCCTTTATTATCTCCATTCCCTAGCAGTAAGTGCAATACTGGTACCTGTCCATTCCACTATGTTGGTGACCATGGATGTTTTGACCTTCACCCTTTGTACGACCTGAGCTAAATCACAATGGCAGCGTATAGTTTGAAAGGAGTGAAGACCTCTCAGAATTTAATCCATCATTATTATGTCCTTAGTCCTTAGAGGTGGTCATGTTCTAGTTCTATCAGAAGTGTGAATTAAACGTGACTCTCATTTGTAAGTTTCACATGTAAATGATCCCTCTGTGGTTGGAAATTTAAGGTAGAGTAGCTATAATAAGCAAAAAACTACCACAAATGTCTACCTCGGCTGCCACTTTAGCAGTCTAAACATAAGAGTAATTCTGAAGTGGGATAGTGGTCATAAGATTGGCAAAGGGAACTTACACAGCTCTCCAAAGTTAACTCCATCATATCTGATGGCTGATGAAGAAAACAAGCATTAATATATGAAAGTTTTGTTTAATTAAATGATCTTGATTATATTGACATTGTGATTATCCAAGCTAATATTTTATTTCAGATTGGTATGTTAAAAGCCTATGTTGAGGAAGAGATCAAACTGCAGTTTTGTTATCCACGTCTTGACATCAACGTTAGTAAAGGAGTCAACCATTTATTGAAAAGTCCATTTTGTATACATCCAAAAACAGGTAGAGTAGATTTGTTTTTAGCCAACAAAGTATAATTTTTTATTCTAATTATTATTTTGATTCTCAACAGTATAATTTTTATTAAAATTATTTTGATTCTGAACTTCTTTATTACATTCAAACTCGTTAAAACCTCGCACGCTTAAACAAAACAAAAACCTGACTCTCGCTTTTTGCCTCTCTTTTTATTTTTTTATGAGACATGAATGACAAAAGAAAAAACACACTTTCATGTTTAAACAGAACAAATTATAACCCAAATATTAATTTAATGAGATGATTTGAGGCATTGAAAGATAAATTGTTGCAAAAAAAATCACTTAAATGTGTCTCCCTTAGAGAGAAGCATAATATATTATATAATACAAGTCCAGAAAACAAGATCTACTAACTTCACACAAGCCAGTATTGCTCAAATGTGTTTTCAATACACTGTGAAGATGTTTGCTTTGTCCTGGATGCAGTTGTTTTGAAAACTGAAGAGTGCCGTTTAAGAAAAATTTCTTAAAATTCTTCACCGCTAAAGAGCATGTACAAGTCTTAAAGATGGTCTTTTCTGGCCAAACTTTTCTTGCCGCTGTTGTGATATTAACATAGGAAAAAGACAAGATTGTCATATGGTGCAAACATTGTGATTCATCGATTGGTGAACAAGATTTTTACACCATTCACTGCAAAGGTCATAAGTTTTACTTTGATAAGAAATAAGAGATGAATTACTATTGATATCTTCCACTATATGACTTTTCAATCAGGTCGAGTATGTGTTCCAATGGACCCAAAAGCAATTGATGATTTTGATCCTATGACTGTTCCAACCATAAGGTATGACTATAAAATACTTAAAACAACTGTTTTCTTATGTCAGGAACTGCTATGATACATGCAGAAAGGTATTTTGGCTCGAGACATTCTAGCAAAAAAGTTTTTGTGCATAGTTTTCAAAATAGTACTTTTACCACCAGGCGTGCTTGATGATATAATTGTGTTATCAACATCATTCCATAACATGCGCTTAATAAATTTAACTGTCTGTTCTGACCAATACTATAATACACTCTTCAAAAAGAAAGTATACATTTCATGTTTTGTTATGCTATATGTTGATTCAGCAAGTATTTGAGTCTGAGGTCTTCAGTCCTGGAAGAAGGTGATGACTGCTTTTCAGTTCCTTACAAATTTAGATAAATTAGAACCTTGATTTACTGATTTTGTTTAATATTTTCCAGCGGTCTTTTGGATGAACTTGATCATATTGAAGTTGGAACTAAAGATGAAGAAGGCAAACGTGTGAAAGGTAATCTCAACAATTTGATTTTAAGTTTATTTTTCGATGTTCATAGCCTTGTACTATTGTAACTGTTATATAGACCAGACAACACTTGTCCATAGTCAAACCACTCTCCTTTGAAAGGTCCACTTAAGAGCATGTTATCGTTTCCAATCAGCAGCTTATTGCTTATTTGACAAGCTGTTCTTCTTTTGTAAGCTAATAGTTATTCAAGTTGTCTTTATGACGCAAACATAATTTACATGGCCATTACTCCTTTGGAGGTTGGCAGAATCTAGCATCTAGTCCTACTGGAGAATGACAATAAATCATAGGTCTTGTGTGTAAGTTGGACACCTTCAGAGTTTTGATGGTTGGAAATTGAAATGAGAGTAGTTCTTAAAGGCACAAAACTTTTGTAACTTTACCAGTATAGCTGTGAAACTACCTTTTGTAGTCAGATACTGGCCAGTGTTTGGGCTAAGGGAAGCACAAAAGTGTTAAAACGTAAAATAACAAAAACTTGTAAGTAAAAGTTATGGGCAAAATATGTCAGTTGACTTTATCAAAGTTTAGATTGCAAAATTTGAATAAACCACGTCATGTATACTTTCAGACTACAAGAAAACAAGCCTTGGACCTTATCTTGAGATCTTCGAAAGATTTCTGAAAAATTTGGAGGCTTCAAGAAAAGGCAAACTAATTGAACAAAGTGGTGAGTTATTTTGTAATTATTAAGTTGTTTTGTTAGGCCTAAAAAAAAGTCTTTGTTTCCGGTTACCCGACCGACCCTATTTTTTGCGCCGACCCTAACTTTTTTTTATTTATCAAAAAGGAAAAAGAGAAAAAATTCTCACCAAAAAGTTGAAACA
>JAUUEB010117374.1:0-14891 GCA_032362205.1 Clione limacina | reverse complement strand
GGCAATAACCAACGATAAGAGCTATCATAGATTTTTTCAGCGCCTGATTGTGTTTTGAATTTGTAAAACTTAGACGAACGCAGTTGATTGGCACCCTTTTTTGTTTTACAGAAAGGTATTAACTATGGTTTATTTAGAAAATTCATGAATTGACACTTGAAAGGAGGTTGGTTTGCATTTGTATCATATCTTCTATATCATTAAAATGTTTTTCTTATAATCATTAAATGAAAGAAATCACCTATAATAACAAAATAGAATAAGAGAAGTGGTTGAGCAAAATCAATAAAATGAAAACAGATCATTGTTTTATGATTTAAGCATGATGGCTCTTTCCAAGGCTTGGGGTGCAATCTGTGCTGTTATTGTTTCATGACATCAGCTCTTAAAACAAGATCAAAAAGAAATGATTGGTTGTATAACCAAGCTTTTCTATGCTGAGGAATGGAAGTTTGTCTTACCATTACCATTCATCAATCAAAGAAAACCAAAGTGATGATCTCCACCAGCAACTCACGTCAAAAGACCAAGTCCGGAAGACACCCCTGCGTTGTTTGTAACATGGGTGTTGGCAACAACTCCATCCACTCCCGCTCCTTCAAAAACTGGATCCATGCCCGGTGCAGCCGGAAGGCAAGCTCCCAAGTGCCACCAGCTTTACCTGCCCAAAGTGCCAAAACCACGCAGCAACAGATTCCCAACCGCCACAACATGCCACCCTGTCTGACAATGAACTAGAAGTGGTTGATAAGTTCTGCTACCTTGGGGACATGCTAGATGCAGAGGGGGGTGCAGAGTCAAGCTTCATTACCCGAGTACAGTGCGGCTGGAAAAAGTTTAAGGAGCTGCTGCAATTGCTGGATGCAAGGGGAGTCTCCCTGGAAATTAGACCTGCCATGCTACATGAAAGCGAAACCTGGCCTGTAAAGAAAGCAGAGGCGGACAGACTTCACTTGGCAGAGATGACAATGGTACGTTGGATGTGCGGCACCCGGCTGAATGCCAGGATCCCATCCACTGAATTCAGATCCAAGCTCGGGGGTATCACGCCTATTACCCAAATGGCCAGATGTGGACGCCTGAGATGGTACGGCCACATAATGAGAAGAGACAAGGACAATTGGCTGAGAAAGGTCTGTGAGCTCGAAGTGTCAGGCAAGGCCGGAGTTGGCCGCACAACACAATCGTGGACGTCAGTGGTTAAAGATGACATCAACTGATAAAGCATACTTGCACATTGTTTGGTATGTTAAAATCAACTCAAAATATGTTTTTTAAACGTTGCTTTACTGGAATGATGTGAATGTTTCTTGAAAGGGTTTGCATAATTTCTTGTTTTGTTTTAAGTTTGTATCCTTGGGGCAACACTCTCTTCATTTTATGTCTCTCCATCTTGTAAAAAAAGGCCGATCGTTGCCTTTGCGCTAAATGCTGCCAAAGCTGTAACTTGTTGATCACCAAAGCAACGCTTTGCTAGGCCAGTGGGTATCAAAGTGGATATAGGTTTTTGATTTGACATATCTATTGGGATACAAATGGGCTACATGAAAAAAGAATTATCCGCAAATAACCGATCAAGGGTTATCTTTTTGAAAAAAAAACGTCTGAATTATATAAGGATGAAGCTTTAAGAATGGTTTTAGAATGGTATTTAACTTGTATTTGTTCATACCTAGTTCAAAGGACCTGAGGCGCATGAATTTCCTTTGGTTATCATGAACTGACGTTTTTGCAGCTTGAACTATTTCTGACGTTAATTGTGTTTTTTTACTACCAACTGCATGTTTGACTACGCTTTTATCCTTGTCTATATCTTATGTCTAACCATACTTTTCAAACTTTCCATAAGCTACGAACAAGAGCTTTCCACCTGCATCTTGGGTCATTTTTTAAAATATCAGTCCATGAGCTTCCGCTCTGTTTGTTATGCCGTTGTTTAGCTTTCGTAAGGTGTGCCCTATACAAAGACATCTACATTTGCCTAGCTCCTGAGCAATGCTGTTGATATAAAAGGGTGGATACTTATTGAACAACATGCAATCGGAAATGTATGTTATCCAAGTCATTTATAAAAAGTAAGGTGAAAATGTTGGCGTGTTTCATTATTATAAGGATAACAATTTCATAGTTTATTGGCTATATCTTAACATCTTCAAACAATTTTAAAAACATTAAGGAAGTGACTGAGACAGTCACGAAACGTCACATCGTTTCAACAAACAGATTCATAGAGGTAAATTGATTATTCTTAATCAATTCATGAATCCAGATAATTTACATTCGAGAATTTTAAAACGTATAGACAGCAACACAGCACGCTCTAGATCTGTGCGCTAAGTACCGCTTTATAATGGCAAAAAACGAATGTCCATCTTCTCCCAAATTATTCAATTAACTCAATGGCAAGTGAAATGAAGCATGTCAGACTAAGAAAGAATAAAACATAACAAAATGATCAAAGAACAAGCGAGGCAAGACAGACGTTTGTCTCGCCCTTTGTCTCTTATAGAGGGTAGGGCACCGGTCTTGACAACGGTATCTAGACGGGTTTGATGGGTGATGAAAACATCCTCCCATGAGTCCAATCACTTACGCGTTATGTCTAGCGTTCCGATATTACGTTAGTTCAATCATAGAACCAAGGTCACAATAAAAAGGGGACTTTTGATCATGTACATCTCATATTTCTTCTGCTCTCAAATGTAGGCGGACTAGAAGAGATAGTACGCATTCATTGGAAATGGTAAACAGCATGTATTTAAGTAAGATTGATTGGCAGACGGAAACATAGAGGAAGTATAACGTTGTTTTCAATTCTGTGGGTTTTTGTTCTCTATTTTTAACTTGTTTTACATGCTTTTTATACCGCGTTCAGTCGGGTTATGATATCAAACAAAACATTTTAAGTCGATGCCAAGGTCAACTGAAAACAAACTATTTTGTACTGTTCCCAACACTTCA
The DNA here is from genome assembly GCA_032362205.1 of Clione limacina. Taxonomy (NCBI): domain Eukaryota; kingdom Metazoa; phylum Mollusca; class Gastropoda; order Pteropoda; family Clionidae; genus Clione; species Clione limacina. The sequence continues at coordinate 11,930 of JAUUEB010117374.1, read as the reverse complement.
TTATAACACTCATACGATTTAACATAAGTGGCCACCTAAATCTAATACATGGAATATTCTTATTCACCCAAACGCTATAAGCGAGTATGAGCTCGGACAGTGAATGTAATGAATGTGAGAATACTGTTGAATGAGTTTTTGATAATCTTGAGAATGCAATAAGTTCCGTCGTTTGTGCAATAACATGAAGAAGGCACGGACAAATAAACTCAAACCTGTTATCGCATTAACGCAACTTGTCGCATCATTATGACTTTAACGAAGCAAAAGATAGTGATACCGTCTCTGAAACCCCTAGTGGCAGAAACGATTAGAAGCAATGTTGTATACACAAAATTGTCAACTATGATATTCGTGCTAGAATGGCCAAACAAGCCGGCAACTAGAACGTCGTTTCTCTGAACATGTTACAAAAAAGGACCAAATAAAGTCACACCTTTAAAATTATGCAACTATCATTTCACACAATGATGTTCAAATTATTGCCTCAACATCAAGGGGAGAACAATATGTATTGACATAAGAAGCGTATCTTCCTTCATGAATTAAATCTAAAAATGAGTATAAGAGTTAAGCACTTAATTGTCAAATGGATATGTCTAAACATCTTTCTATTAAGTTTAACAGAAAGATCTGAGTTTTAACGATTTTATCTTTATAAACTATACAATTCATAGGGCATGTATAACTTCTTGGATGTCTTTTGAATTCATAATACTAATGTGTTTTTTGTGTGTGTATTCTACATATTCTGATGATGAAGTTAAACTTCGAAATGTGTGACGTATCTCTGTGTAACTAAAACAGTTATATTTTTGGAGTACCCTAAAATCTGGATATTCACATTTAATCATTTGTTAAAACCTCGACACAAAATTCAGCAAATTTTTCATACTAAATCCAATCATCAACCAATTCGTCAGCCATTCCATATTTTCAGTCCAAACAATTCGTCTATCTGTCTTTTAGTCATACATCAATCAACCATCTAGTTGCCTCTCATTTTTTATATCTTTATGTATATGAATTATAAATTCCACACTTTTTCGTACTGTCTCTTTTAAACTTTGCACACAACACTGATCTTTGCCGTTTTAATATCCTCCATTATCTGTTGATATTTACCTTATGTGATAAATCAATTATGTACCCGACTTGATTTGATCTCACTAGATGCTATGTTTACTTTCCCATTGTGTATGTTTACCGAACATGTCAATGAATGCAATCATTTCTTTTGCCTCTATCGTAAAACGTTGAACAGCTTTTTGATGCTTCTTTTATTATATAATCATTGAAAGCCCAATAACAACAGTGTCATTGAAAAAAACCAATCAACACTCTGGGCAAAGTACATTCAGCATTCATACACGAAGTAGAGACGAATGATATGGCCACTACCTTAGTGTATGGCGGTATTTGTTAACATATTCACGAAAACACACTCGTCTAGAATTTAAGGATATTTACTTTTTGTTAACTCAAAGGATTTAAATAATTTGAGTTCTGTGAAATGCATAATCATAATACTAATAATAAATTATATTGCGCACAGATCCACCAACATGAAAACCACTTTACTGTTTTAGATAGCATATTTCTTTTAAACATGAAAATGCTCCATTTAAAACTAAGAATCCATACCTCCATGGCAACGGATACTGATCATTACACAATAAGACTACAATGTGCTTAGGATAACGGTTTTCATTATGATTGTTCTCAATTTGTCTGAGTGAAAAAGGTCCATATTTTTCGACATCGATCTCATCTGCATCTTTGTCGCTGGCAAATCTGAATTATATTGATCCTTGATTATTATGAATACCATTTAATAATTGAACGTCAACTCTCAAGAGGCTTTATTTCTTGTTTTGTTTGTTTCCGTGTTTGTTTAAGGAAAAACTTATCTATTTGTATTTAATAACACTTGATTACAAGAGGGTAATCTATAAATAATTGAGTACAAGAATCAAGATCACAGGCATATACTATTTCTTACACCACATTTAAAATGACCACTCACATTTATCACAGTACTTTCTAAATGAAACTGTTCAGAATAACCACACTTGGAGTTTGCAAGCAATTGATAGCCGTAAGATTTTCATTTAAATTTGCCAAACATAGTGCACATAACGCATCATTGAAGGACAACTGTTTTGTTTAAAGGATGTGATACGTTAAGATAGTTGTAAATAAAACCCTATTGCCTTCAGAAGTAAATTATTAATACTAAAAATACTAAGGTATAATTCCATATGGTTGCACAATGGCAATGTGGTGCATATGCATTCAACCTGTTTAAAATGTAAATCAATCCATGATATTGTGAGCTTTCAATTGCAACACAATTGTAACATAATTTCAATGAACATTGGTTTGTGTTTTATAGTTAGGAAGAAATTGGGAAATATATAAATCTCACTTATAAATAATTGTGTCATCAGACGTACAAATTAATAAAAGTGAGTATTTTACTCTATTTATTCTGCAACATACTCAGAAATATCAAATCTATTTGAGATCAAGAGCATTAGATGATTTTGGCAAAGACGACGAAGTGTTCAGCACAAATTATGGCATAAGGCAAATGTACACCTCGTTTTTTTTATCCATACACATCATTTGTTGAATTGGTAAGAAATCAAATATCATAAAAATCAAGGCGGTAAGAAACTTGGGAACGATCGATATGCAGATAACAAGAATTGTGAATATAATGGATAATCCTGGTCTAAATCCAACCGCCAGAAACCACAAGACATACATACGTAAACATGTCAATGAAATGGTGGCCCCATTAACCCAAATTAAATCTTCATTATTCAAAGGTAAATCAGCTTCAGTATAGAAACCCAATCTATAACTATATACTTTGAATTGTATGCGTGCTTGCTTGCTTGTTACACGATTTCTTCAAACGTCCCTGTATGGATTGAGCTGTTGTTTGGACATATGGTTAAAAATTACTAAATGTGTACGTACAGTAAAAAAGTTCTTGACAATGCAACTATTTTAGATTTTATGAATTTATTTGTTTTCCCTATATTTCCTCAGTCAAATACAAGAAATCCTGCATCGCACGTGTTTTGTTTCTTCTGTTGGCAGAATGCAGGTGTTTATTTAAGTTTTAAAACTGTAGGGGATATTGGCGCAAAACTCTATTATCGAGTTTTCATATAAGATCATTTTTAATAACATTTAAGAATCGGAATCATATTGGGAAATTGACGTTAGGACACTTTTCTTCCTTTAGTTATTCAATCTGTGAGGGCATATTTGACAATACATGGACGTATATGTAGACTTCTAAAGACGTTGGGATTATTGGCGTGATAACTTTTTAGCTCAAACCACCATCACAAGCAACGCGACACGTCTGCGTTGTGCATGTAGGTCCTTTATTGATAACATTATGCATTGAAACCACAGGAATGGATGTTTCATTTTTCTTCTATTTCGTCTTCTTGTGAGCTAATTCTTAGAGGGAGTCGGGTAACGCCGACTGACGTGACGAAGTCGATAATACATGGATAATCGGTAGGACAAAAGATTAAACATAATCCAAATACAAATATTGCACTGTGATAGCGGAAAAAAAGAAAAGAACCTGAACAATTTGGAGGGAGGTAGGAAATATACGACAAAAATAATGGGTTTCATATAACAAGCAAGAAAGCCAAGACAATGATACCAAATAATAATCATGAAGTATGTCCGCAACTTTTAGTACTTTGATCTCAGACGGAACATGCAAACAAAGCAGGCGTTAAGAATAAGCCTGGCTGTACAGCATTTGTAAGCATTAAAGCGATTCTAACCATTGTGAGTCTTTCAGTAGACACTAGAAATAAATGTATGCAATATTATATACTGCACTTTAGTTTATGGGTATGTGACAGAGAGAATAACAAGTGAAAGTCCAAGACTCTTGAATTAATTATTTGGCGGACGTAAAAATTACATGAAAAGCTTCGACCGATTTACTTCATCTTTGAACCATTGAAAGAAACATTACCAACTATATAAACGATGTGGATCCAAGTGTATAGAGTGTATCGAAGAAAGTTGGAAGTTTATTGGTGTGGTTTATAAAGGCTTACAAAAACAAGGACCCGGTAAAAACATGAACATAAAACAATGTCCGCTTAAAAAAAAGTAGTTTTACATCACATCTTGTAGAGTTTTCATAGCAGTTTATTGAAAATTTAACAAAAACATTGTCAGCACAACAGTACATACAGCACAATGATGTATTTATATCATACAGGCAGCTTTCAAAACAACAAAATGGCATGCTCACAAATCTGTTACGTCCATTCTGGGACGCCCTGTATGATATAAAGTGTAGTACACATGTAACGTGTATAATTGCCATTAGCTTTTTTATACCAGACACTTAGATAACGTGTTTGTTCTTAGTATTCAATTGTATAATAATAATCCACGTACTACAGCGACAATTGCCTGATCTTTAGTTCATCTTGATGAAAGGATTGAGAAAAACCCTGAGTCGATGAATAAAGATAATAATGCCGCATGACATGCCAAGCGGAGTTTCCTGTCTTGCTTGCAATTAGATTGATCTAGAAGTTTAGAAGTAAAAACAGGTAGACAGCTAGAAATATTCAATTAATAATTGCTTAAACGTGTAGCTCACTACGTTGTTAATTCTAGCTTTTTTTATCACAATTATAATATTATTTATAATCTGCATATTATCTGTTGAATCAACATAACACGATTAATTGGAGTTGATATGAACGCATTTCTTTATATCTTTTACCGGAGCGACGCCTTTTTTGTTCTCCATTTAAAAAAATGTTTTCATTAATTAAAAGTATATTAAAATATATTTCAAATACCATTATTTAAGATGCACAGCGTTTGTTGAAAGTCAAAGTTTAAACTATTTTAAAGCTTAAACAAGTTGATTTGAGCAACTTTAATTATCAAGTAGAAGTAATTGATAGTTGTCCTTTGAGTTTATTGTTGGAAGCTCATCAGAAGCTTTCGGCGACCATTAGATCGCCTTCTTCTAGCAGTTTGTCGCCTGACCGGACATTGACGATTTGTCACATAACAAGCAGTTTGGTAAGAGGGGGTACGCAGTGTCGTCACTCCCTAACTTGAGGTCGGGCTCTTCTTGGTGGATATAGATAGCCTCTACCACACCTCGTCAGACTCTCGGTGAAGGACTGAGTCTAAATCGGTATTAACTCATTCACCAACTCTGGTGTTCAGTCTCCTCTCCGTTTCACTAACATAGGAGAATGCATTAAATTTTTTTAGACTACACAAGACTGCTCCAACTTCCCGAGTTTGGCCTTACCATAATATTTTGTTAAAATAAGTGTGCGTGACCTGCTTTACTCAACAGGGACGCGTATCTTCACTACTATAGCAAATATTAGATCAAACAGGGCAGTTTTATACAAACTTAATTGAGTAAGTGATCTCCCATTTGTGTTACCATCGTAATGGATGCCATTTTGGCTCAACTGAATATAAAGTAATACTCAAAACCACTACCGACAACCACTTCTTATATTATGATATTATGACACCAATACAATAATTAGAACATACACATCAAAATGTTTTTATGCAATTTGTTCTCCACCCAAAATTTTCATTCAACAAGGGGCAATCATATAAGAATTATGTTCTGTCAGAATTACGTTTCCTGAAATTAAAATATAGACGTAGGGGCGAGAAGAAACAAAACTAGGGAGTTTGTTGTAGAACAACGATCGATTTTTGTAAATTATGACATTGAGCCGTAAGTGATATTCTCAAAAGACACATTTTATTTAAACAAGATAAGCGTTGCATTTGTCACCGTCGTTTTCTTGAGTTGTGCTAAATAAGATATGACTTCGTCGGGTTTGTGATAATGGTTGGGGACAGGGCGTTAGCAAAAACCCTGCAAACCTTGCAATGCGGGTCGCCTTCGATAAAATGGGACCTAACAGAGAAGAAGAAACCACAAGAGAAAAGGGGGAAAGATAAAATGACACCGGTTACGGTAAAGCCAACCCATTCCCCTCCTGCCATTGAATTTACGCTACCAGTTTCGTACTAGACCAGATCGCAAAATGTCTACCCACAATATTTACAAGTTTAAATGTTTTAATTCCCCTAAATATAAGCGTGAAAAAAGTGCACGGAAAATGAGATTCAGAAAATATTGGCAAAAACAAGATGCATAGACACGAAGACACAGAGAGAGAGAGAGAGAGAGCGATAGAGAAAGAGAGATTTGGGTTATTGGTCAGACCAAAGTAAATTAGACCTAAAAACCTGCTTCTTTTCCATTTTCTAATCGTCCTGAAATAGAGGAAAATGTATGGCTGTTTCTTGTTTCTAAACGGATTAAGTCTTTTCCGTCTATTCAACTTAAACCTCGAGGGGAAAACAAGTGTTAAGGAGATGTGACAGGCATTTTTCTCGTGTCATTATATTTGTGAGTGAAGCAAACGTTACAATCAGGCGTTCAAAGGTCAGAAGGTACTAAAAGGACGACCTTGATCAATCACTTGGTCCCCTTAATAATATTTTGTCACGACAAGAGGGCTTTTCATAATTCGTTCATTTTTTTTTAGAAGAAAATATAACCACATTAATATCACTGAGTATTCAGTACATTATTGGTGTTCTGCACTTGCATTTCAAAATAAATACTTTTGTTTTTTACAGCAAAGTAAGTAATTAAAGATTAGCTGTAGATAGAGCACCCTACATGGAATAGTTTTTTTTAATTTTATTTGTGTTACTTTTAATTTTTTGCTGTATTCCCAGATTTTTGAAATTTTAAATGCGTTTGGCGTCTTTTAAATTATTACGATTCGGTTGCAAATGGATTTTAATATTTGCGTTTGTCTATTTAAACTTTCAAACCGTTGAATGCATTTGTCCCTCATTGACCAACTGTACTAGTTAGCAAAAATAAATTGCGTTGAAACAACATATTGCATTTCACCTTAGTTGATATTCTTCATCTTGTACCTATAATTGTTAGCTTTAACTACTGGATGTAAACGGGGTTTTCTTTGTTACAAAAAACACAATGGAGCTAAACAAAGATATTTAGAAAAAATCAATCCATTTATACGATTTACTTAGAAGCTCAGCACCAACATCATCATTGTCAACTGAAAAAGTTCATTGATATTCTCACAGCTCTTAACAATCATATATAAGTTTTCTTAATCGTAAAACACTTAACTTGTGAAGACCGTAGGGTCGTTTTATACCATCGTTTAATTAATCATATCAATTACCCTTCGGTCTTCAAAGTTGCTTCATATCATTAACAATTGAATTGTCTACCTTATTGTTGTCCTACTTCTCTGAAAACGAATATGAGGTTTGAATTGAATAATCGATGGAGTATGTTGTCTGCTAAATCATAGGATACCCAAAATACATTTCTAAATTCGACGTAAAATCGAGAACCATTAATATTCAAGTTGAATGATAAATGCCTCGCGGAAGAAAAACTTATTGAGTGAAAATGTAAGTTCTATATTACTGTTAAGTTCTATTTCAAGAGAAAGCGTAGCTGTCAGTAAACTCATTAAACCAAGAATACATGTTTCAACCATTCTATAGGCCAACCTCAGCCGAATGACCCGAATGGCAAATAGACGAGCATGCCCCGATTGTAACCATCTTTAAACAATCCCAGTCAATAAAGTGCCGGAGTCTTGGTGACGTTTTCAAAGTAAATGTACTAGGTTACTTCGGATCAGCAGAACAACTTCTCGAATTTGAAAACGTTACTCAATTGAGACATAACTTGGAGCATAAGAAGGATTTTGTGAACAACCATAAATTATGAATTTTCTATGTTTTCGATTGAACATACACTCTTATAATTAAGTAGTCAAAAGTGAAACAATTGTTCAACTTACATTATCAAGCCATTAGGCATATGAATACAATCAGTAGTGGGATTACTTCAGACACAACATATTACAGGGAAGTTATTACAACATTCTGGGTCATTTTCGATTCATAGTTTTCATCAACATCTAATTAAATGTTAATATGTGTTGCGTAATTATAGAATAAAAACTATGTATCAAACTCTTAACAACATCTCAAAAACTCTGCAACTCACAAATTATTTCCACTTCTAGGTCTTTTGACTGCATTTTCTTTTATTTATACGCATATATCAATACTAGCGGGATTAGCCAGCGTTGACTATGTTTACACAATCTCAAAACAATTGTTGCCCTTACGTCGCTATTAGCAGTCTACAAAATGTTTTGTGGCCTAGTACCCAGGAATGATACGGGTATCATATTTTTGAACTCCCCGTATTACAATTCACTTTTGTTTCAGCTTCTGTTTACATTTCTCTTACGGAAATATAATTTTGTGTTCATTATGCTGACGCTTCAACAGGAAGAAGGTGCGAGTGTATCCATATTTAGTTTTATGGCATCCTTGTTCTATATTTTATCTGTCAAATACGCACCAAAAACTAAAAAACTAATAACTTTTCTCACAGTCGACCGATTAACCACACCACGATACTATCTATCATAGTGTCTTGTTAAAAAGACTTCAAACCTCTTTTGGCATATCCGGTATAGCGCTCGACTGGTTCAGATCATACGTCACAGAAAGAAAACATTGTGTTAAAGTTAACAGTTTAATTTCAGAAGAGACAGTCCTCTTATATGGCGTTCCTCAAGGTTCTGTCCTAGGACCTATCCTGTTCACCCTTTACACCACACCCCTTTCTATAATTAATGAACAGTATGAACTGAACTTTCACTTTTACGCTGATGACAATCACATTTATAAACCAAGCTTATACATAAATGATGAAATTCACAACACAGAAAATTACATATCCATGATTAAAGATTGGATGACACAAAACAAATTGAAATTAAATGAGTCGAAGACAGAGTTGCTATGTGGGATGAAATCAGTGCTTCAAAAGCTAGATACCCAATATTTAACAGTCAATGGATCTCAAATACAACCAAGCCCGAAACTTAGATGTAATCTTTGACGAAGAGCTTAATTTGTCAAGTCACATTTCCTCCCTTTGCCAAAAGATGTTTGCTGACATTAGAACAATTAGCTTTCATAGGAAATATTTAACAACAGAAGTCACCATACAACTGATTGTTTCTCTAGTATTTTGCTAGATTATTGTAATGTACTTTTGTCAGGATTACCACAATGTCTTATAGATAAATACAGATGGGGACGACTGGGGATGAAGGGTGAGAGCTGAATAGGGTGGATATTGGTGTTCTACCATGACCACTCTTCTTGGCCTCCCCCATTGTACTCTCTGACAACTCTCTGACTCTTTAAGAATCATCTATGATATTTTGGATAAGGATATAATGTATGACATATATCTTTATTTTAAATGTATCAATTTGCATAAGTAATATTAATATGTATAATTGACTTTTTAACTGTATACTATGACAAGTTTAATCCTTTGATTATGCCATTTTAAACTAGATATTTCTAAATGTTTTGCTGTTACGTTTGGATGCTCAGTGAGCGATTGTAATTGACATTTCTGTAACGCGCTTTGAGCTTGGGCCTGCTGAGGGAAAGCGCGCTATAAATTAAATTATCATTATTGTTATTATTAATTTGTTTCGCTCTGAAAGTCTTCCAATTTGTGACATTTGATGTTCTGAACTGCAAAATTGGTTTACATTTACGTTGTCAGTATATGAGTTGGAGTTAAGTATAATAGTAACTTCGTTTGAATTGACATATAGCGAGAGGATGACAAATATGTGTTCAAAACCCTCCTGCCGCACATTGTCTTCTCTGCTCTGTACTCTTTGACTATACACACAGATATGAATCACTCAGGCGATAGTATCCCGTAAATTGTCATACATCTTCGAATAAAAGCCCAGGGGCACCCACGGTACCATCCATGAAACTACATTCTGTGTACGGGCCAAACGGATCAATAAGACATCAACTTACCCTTCATCAAGACTTCATTCTCACATTCTAATCAACATGACCTTCTTCTCACATCTTCGATCACCAAACCGATGACCTATTTCACCAAGCTACCAGTCAATCAATACGGCTTATTTTCCACATCACCAAGATGACACTATGCTATCAGTTGTGAATACATTTTTTATCGTCTTTTAAATTCCAACAACAAGAGCGACATTCTTAAACATTCTGTAAAGTTACCAGCTGTTGTCACGGTTTTTGGTTAATGCATTTATTGTTTAGAATTAAGAGATTCTTAAGAGGGAGCCCTTTCGTTATCAATTCTGTTATGGTTTACGGTCCCAAATTTTTAAAAGAATGCATTATTTAGTATGAAGCGCAAAGTAATTTTACAAAGGTGTAACATGTTGTCATAGAGAAAGGTGACGCAATGATCCATGGGTAACGTTTTCGCTTCGCATGTGAGATAAATCAGGTTCAAATCCAACCAGAGCTATTTTCTACCACCCACTCTTCACTAGCTTTGTCCTTCGTCAATGTGGGACCTGTCTTTCATAAAGCCTTCTTGAGTTGTAAAGGGCGTAAAATACTTACAACCAACACAGATGCTGTTGTTTTCCTACTTTACCCAGTGCACCACTTCTTTGCCAGCAGAAATTCGAATCATCCCAATCTTCCATATTATGTACAACCCTTCATTATGTAATTGAGTAATGATTGGTCCTAAAAATAATAACAGAAAAATATGATTTAACAAAATTATTTATTCTTGACTGTAATTAAATTCAATGTTTGGTGTTTAGGGGTGTGTTGGGTTTTCCTCTTTCCTAAGATACATGAACCTCAGCACATTTCCTTTATCCATTGTTATGTATATGAATATTGAAAAGCTTTATGGCCTGATATAGATATTACAGAACACGCCCATATAATATGGTCTACTGAACATTGGTATGACAAATGACAAATCTCTCCACACGGAAACATCTATTCTGCACGTCATAAACATGGAACATGGACTATAAATAGAAACACGTTATAATGTTTTCATGGTTCATTTGAGTAATGTCAGTGTTGATTTTGTCTTTTGACATGCGTAACACTTTTAAATATTTCATATGTTCGTTCACTAAACGATGGGTGTTACAGTTTGTCAATTCTATGAATCCTTCTTTTTACCGACTTGACCACAAAGCTAGGTTGGAGAATCAAACCGCGAATAAGACCGGAATACTAACGCATCCAATCAAATTCTCGATTTTTACCCAGCGAATTATAACGTGTTTTTTACAATAAGTTCTTTAACTTTTATCTTTTAATCTCCTGTAGCTCGCTTCGTTTCACTTTCCGTCTTCGAGATCAAATGGAATGGAAGAAAATAATTTGGCTTGAAGAGGATCTATCGATTGTGTCCACAGGACCAGTGTATTCATGTATTATCAACAAGTGTGGGTTTATGTTCATACCAATCAAACCGTATGATTTGCAAATACCAGCTAGAATCTTTTTGATGACTTGATAACAGAATGTCTTGACTTCAAAGCAGACTTGATCCACATAAACTAATAGAATAATTAGTAGTTTCGCAAGAGTGTCAAGTATTATGTAGGCTACGATTGCTCACTGGCAACCCTATGTCTGATATCACCATTTGTGTCCGTCCTGTGCAAAGTGTACATTTCTTTAATCAGGAAAGAAAATTCATCTACATAATATAATTCAAAACCCATTTATTTATTTGTGTGTATGCAATCGGATTTAATTCAATCGATCTGAAACTTTCACAGAATGTTGGTAGCAATTGCCAGACGTGTGGTTAAGCTTTTGGTGACAATCGGTCTAATGTAAGAAAAGTTATAAGCGTTTTAGTTTTACTTTTTTTTTGTAAATCACCTTCCATTAATCATGAACAAACATGAACCATATCCGGAAATCCTTAATTGCACATTTAGTGAACG
>JAUUEB010117263.1:0-14893 GCA_032362205.1 Clione limacina | reverse complement strand
AGACAGACAGACAGACACACACACAGACCAAACGAAAATATACCCCGAGTCACAATAAATTGTGATCGGGGAATGAAGTGCTTGCGAATCAGATTTGTAATCATGGTTCCCTAATTCTCCGGACCATGTTTAAAGGAAGATGGGAATTTTTTATGTAATGTGATAAAATATAATATATTAAATATATTATATCTTCTGTATATATATAATATAGATTATTGCATGCTTGATTCCAAAATTTAACTGATGCCTTTTCTTTTATTGAAATACAAAAATCGAATTGTATTCAACCGAGATTTACTGTTTTTACTGTAGCAAGCGATATTTGTGTTATGTTTATGAACAGTTTATATCGACCGATATGTTAGTAGATGATCGACTATTATTCTGTATAATATTGTGTAACAGTCCCATGGCGTGTCTAATGACCCTCAGACAAATTGATATCGTCAATCTACACCCACGTTGTTGCTGCCAAAACACAATCAATAGTCCAATTACTCTAACAATCGATAACGTCAACTGTGTATTGTCTAAGTGGGTGTTTGATGTTTTAGACGTCGTTTTGATATGATATATTGTTTTTTTTCTTACCTGAACATCTAGCAAAAATTGACCCTGTTTGATTAATAAAAATTAGGTGCACATGATGTTATGTTTGTTAGTAATACTTAATTAAGTACACATATCACCAGAAAAGTAAAAGCAGTCAAACCATTTTTTAGATAATTCATGAATGTCTTAAATCTCAGAGGTAAAAATAACCAATATCAAATAAAGTAACTTTTAATCTAAAAAATAGCACATGGCAAAGTAAAAAAAAATGCGTGTTTTGTATTTTTTAAGTAACTCTAAATGATAATGTTACAGATTGTATAATGGTCGCAATCTTCTTGTCTACCCTTTTTAATGTATGGGATCACATTATGCCCTTAGCTACTTCTCAGACCTCCAATGATTCCTTGAGAGATATCGATGGTGATAAGAATATTGATTTCTATTGCATGTCTACATTAGAACAATTACCTTCCTAATCCAAGTCACTTAATGGTCACGTCACGTCAGATAAGTATCGATTATTGATATGAAGACAGTTACACATATTAAGTTTGATCTTGGATGTATACTGTTAAATGATGCATATAGTTGCATGATATACGTTAATTACAAGACATAAAATTTCCCCACCACAAATATGATTGGTAGCAAATTACGGCAGTCTTTGTTTTAAGGAGTGTGTAATATTTGCGAATCTAATAGTTCTAAGGATCAAAGGTTTAATTTATAAGAAAGAAATACATGATTGACATATTTGAATTCCAATACAAACCATAACATATTATGTAGTAAACATGCCTTGAATGGTTATGAGTGTGTCTATAAATACATTTTCGTGTTTCATAAGGATTTTTGTATATCCAATGCTCATATCAGTGTAGTAGGAATAATTGATATTATCATTGTGGGGATATTGCAGCTTTGACATATATGTACTCGAAGACCAGGCAACATTGCTTAGCTGTAGGTTGTGTCCGCCCGCACTAATCCGAGTTTACCAAAACAATCTTAAACAATCGTTAAACAATACGAAGAAAGCTGGACAAAAGGGTGATGTTTATATTGGTCAGTGCATATAGCAAGATATGATTTGATTGATAACATAATTGATCCAGTCCACGTTGGTCAAATGTTTGACACCAATGCAGGTGGTCAGTGACACGTTAAGGGGAACAAGTGAAACTTTCCACTATAGATACATATTTGGTTTCTGGGGACTCACCCAATAAGATAAGTGCTAAGGATACCGCCTTCTTATTCTGTCTTGGTAATTGCAATCTATGAATCGGGTTATATCAGTGCATATATTGAATATTTGTCTAATGAAACAAGATATTAATTATATATAATAAAAAGTTTGTAAAACTTCTTGCTTCACTTGAAAAACACTTTCTTAACTTTGCAAAAATTATCTTGATATTTAAAGACTATGCTTTAATAAGATATATTGAAATATACCTATGACAGTTTACAGTATGATGTTGCACTTTTGTAGGGGGAAGTTGCCCCTTGGAATCGGGTAAAGTAGTAGAAGAATAAATCAAGCCAATTTTCAGGCAAAAGAGAAAGGGGAAAAAGAAAAATTATTGAGTCTGGCAACATTATTTTATATTGCAAATTTTGCGAAAGATCATTTGGACGTTTCTGTAGTTGCCTAAGTCACTTAAACTGGTAGTCACTCATCGCACACTGATATATTTGGCTTAACCTGTCGTTGTGATAAGTTGTAATTTGAAACTGCATACATTGCGATGAAATGCTTAGAGTTGGTGTCAAAAGTTGCAAAAATGAATAAAGCTTTTATTTATATCCTCTATAATTCATCATATCGGACAAAAGTTAAGTAATGATTTAAATCTTCTTTCAGACTGTCATTAATGAGTTATCCACTGATCATTTAATGTCTCATTATCCATAACAACAAACATACATTATTACATCATATATAGTATTCAAATTGATTGTTGATGTTAAATGTGGCATTTGTACTTCATATACCCGTGTCTATCTCCGTACAAGTAACCAATATTAGCCTATAATTAACGTTGATCTCACATACAGTCAGTTATGAGTTTGAACACCTTTTCATAATTAAAAAAGGGACAAATGTGTCCCTGAGTTATGGTCTTTATTGAGATTTGTTGCAATGCGTTCTTTGTTAATTTGGCGATTGCGCTGTTGTTAGGTTGTCAAAGGTAGGAATCCTAAATCTTGCACGAAGGCTCTTCTTTTGCCCTTTCAAATAATATTTGAAATAATTTAAAAAAAAGGTTCTATGGCAAAATAATCACCCTTTGCTATATTTTGAGATTTCATTCTGTGGCCACATTGTTTGATAAAGGTCTTTATAATGTTAAGAAGAGGCTGTCCTAGTGGTCTTTAAAAATGTATCTCCCAAATCAAAAATACTTTTAAGCCAATTTATTTATTTGCTGATCTTGTGTACACGCTGTGGTCACATCGTCAAGGAAAGGATTCTGAAATCTTGGACAGAGATCTTTAAGCTGCTCTCTAAAAATAATTTTCTAATTAAGTCCCTTTGACGGTTTATTTATTTTCGCTCGCTGTGACCATACTGTTTGACATATCACTCTTAAACTGTGCATGGAGGCTTTTCTATATAAACTTTTTGAGTAAATATATTTTGACACCTATGTCCCTTTTTTAGTTTTTTGCTTTATAGTAACCTTTGTTACTTTGGTGACTGTTTAAACTCGCAGTGAATTCTGTTTTATGTTATTGTATCATGGAAATGATGTCAGGATAGGGTTTGTGCTCTGTGAGAGTACTCATGTTTCTAGTTACTTTATCATCATTTAAATTTGAATTTGTAGTACTATCTTTCATGTCTATTGAATACAAGTACATTTTTTGAAAATAATAGTAATCATTAACTTTTGAAAGAAAAGAAACCAACATTGCTAACGCTTAGAGGAAAGATAAAGTACTATTATGTCATTATCATGTTGCAACAATGCCATAATTCAGTAAGACATGTTTAGAAAGTCCTTGTAATTTAACTTGGCACAAGACCAGAACAAATCTAACATTCAACCGAATGAAAAGATCAAATTCAAGAAGAAAATAATGAATGGGGTTATACTATTAAACACATTGAAAGAAAAAGGCTGAAATAATACACGGATTTATCAGTAAGCGATAAGTGCACTCAATTGTCCTTATCATACAGTGCGTTCAAGTAAAAAGAAAAAAAACATATCACGGTTGAAGTATTGTTCGATTCAACGTATCGATCGTTTTTGTTTTAATCTTCTTTCAAAATAGAATACAATTAAGAAAAAAGTCATGATATAGCACTATTCGATTAATTTCATGATACTCTTAGTGCGAAATTGCTATTAAATCAAAAGATAAGAGATAAGTTTCTGTTTTGCTGTAATCAGTACAACTATTTTGTTATGGTCGATGACGTTCTTTTTTAACAATAAATATATTTCTTGTGAACAGTTTTGTTGTGGTCGTTGTACCTATTGTTCATAGGTGACAGGCTGAGGGCCACATGGTTACCATACTTATAATCAATTATAGATATTGATAAAGCAACATTTAACAAAAATAAGCTTTCAGTCTGTATTTTGATTTCTTAAATTTAATTTATATTCACAGTATTTTTTAATTCAATGAAAACTACCATAAAAATGCAACAAGATGGTCAAAATGATTAACATAGAATATCATTACTTTTTATTGAAGTATGCTAGAGACATAATTCAAACTTTCTGTTTAAGGATTAAGTCTGTACTCATTTTCTGAAATATGTCAATGTTTTGTGACAAAACCAATCATTTTTTCTCGTTTATAAAAAATAGTACACTTATAAATACCTCTCCCCTCCCGATATGATATGAATATGCTGCCAATTAACAAGGCAGAATTTCATGAATTATGGTCTCTTTTTACCTGTAAGGTATTTGATCGCAGATTTTCACACTTTTTATCTGACAAAATATATGCTTTTACCAGATATTCATCCACATTTTTAGTTCAAACCGGTTTTTACATTATTAGTTGAATAAAGGCTGGTTTAAGAATATATTTTAATTGAAATATATAATCAGATATAGCGTTAACTTTAAAACCACAAAACAATTTCATGTAACCAAGTCTCAATGAACGAATATCTCGAATTTGACTATAGTTTTTCGACTGAGTTTTTTTTGCACTTTTCTCCTATACGGCTTGGAATTGTTGGACTATTTTTTGCATGACGTCTTATATAAATTTTACTTTTACTCGGATTTAAATAGGTTTTAGTGCAACAATCTACAGCAGATTGCCAGCACATTGGTGTTTCGCCGGATTAATATTATTATCCGGATATAGTTATTCTAGCTTATTGTTTTAAATAAAGTTTATTATGAAAAATATACAAAACAAATCAACTACAATGATGTCATATAGTAACCTGCCGCTAGGCTTCTATTGTCACGTGTATTCATATAGCACCCAAAAAACCGATCGGTAACGATGATCGAGTACAAAAACGAGCTTAACGAGGCGCTGAATCACTCCCCCCTATTTGAGATCCAAAATGCTCTAAATTTGCACCATTTATAACTAATCCCAAAAAGTTTGATTTGATTGTATTCAAGCTTGCCCCCTACTTTTCAAAATCCTGGCTACGCGCCTGAACTTAACTATCAATTTATCTTAACAGGTATCACATATTATTATGGATCTTTCCTTCGCAAAGAAACATTGCTTAACAGTTCAGGCATGAGAAATTAAGTTCAATAGCGTTATTAAGTATCTAAAATGATAATATTGAGGGGCTCTGTAGCTAAGAAGGTAGCGAGATTGCTTACCAAGCGGGTATTCCAGGATCAATTCTGGGAGATGCAAATGCATGCTTCGGAAATGAAGTTTCTACGTTGAATTTTAACCCTCAAATACCCGTAAATTAAATTTAAGCCATCCCTATAAATTCTCTGACATTAACTGACCTTGCTGTAGCAGGTAGAACTTTGAATCTTATTTATATACCAAAAAGTATTATGAATGCCGACAAGAGTCTTATCATTATTGGTGTGTGTGTGTTCGGTGCTTTTAATTTTACACTTCATCGGAAACACAGACATGATACCTTAAGCGTTTTAGCACAGAAAAATTCATCGTGAACTTACGTTCTTTCATTGTAAAAGTTTCGTATAATTACCGTGTTGATGCTCACATAATCACATTTTGCTAAACAGCAAACAGCTTAATTTATTACCAAAATAGCGGCTGAAGTACCCGGTCTTGCCCGGTAGTTTGAGAACAACCTGTATTATGTGTTAACTACTTTTATCAGCTTGTGTTTATATCGTCTATTAATAGAAAAAGAGAAAGTTGTGTTAATTGAAGATGTGACCCGCATATTTAGCGTATCCGGAAGATGGTTCATGTTTGTTCATATCTAGATCCTAGATAACGAGTCCGGTGAGAGCAAAAATGCCAAAAGACTTAATTCCCGTTAGTTTTTCGGTATGAATGGGAAAACAATCAGGACACAACAGAAGACACATGGACTTTCTATTATAAAGATAGGTAGTCGCCCGCCCCCCCCCCTTAAATTCATCGGTTATTTTTCCTATCATACTGTAGGCGAAAAGTTGTTCTTTTTATTGGGTTGTTATTAACATTATTTGTTGTTCAGTTTGAACAATTTGAAAATATAAAGTTTTTTCGTTCTCAATTTATTGTTTTGTATTCTAAACAACTATATTTGCTGTTCAATTACTTTTAGCCTACCAAATACATTTATGAAATAGATAATTGATATGAAGTTTAGATTATGCTTGGTATGAACGTTTGTATTGAAATGAAGTAGTCCTGTCACTTATGGATCGCAATCATGACAAAGGAGAGTAATTGCCATATAGTTTTTTCTCTTGTTTGTTTCTACGCAATAACAATTTTGCAATAATTTTAAATCACTTGATGAATCTAAGTATTTGCTCAACATTTTTCTTTAGCTTTGAATGACATAACTATGTTCATTATGAACTGCGTTTAGAACAAAAATAAATAATGGCATTTGCTTCCATTTCTCTTGTTTGCTTTTGCACGCGATAGTGTTTGACACCGTTTAATCGGGTTAACCAAAAAAGCCGTTAGATATCTACGATGCAATACGATGCCAAATTGTATTGCTATTATATTTGAAAGTTTATAAAGTGTGCACAAAGATTTTATTGACTTAAAATGTGTGTAGATATTCTGTGCATGGTCTGTTAATTACAAACAGCTTGCCAAAATCAATGTTTTTGATATCCCTAAGACAAGGACTGAGCGTTATTTAGCAAAGAATATTGGAAACTCTAATTGTCACGCCAGTCTGAAGACTGAAGACGTCTGAGAGGTCGGTAACTGCGAGACGAGTAATGGCCCTTTGTGCAGTTGTGATTGGTCACAGTAGCACACAATGAGCTGTCCTTAGATACAGTCACAAAGGTGCAATAGCAGTGCTGTTCATGCATTATTGCACACCCTACCTATGTACGCTCAATATTCCTCTTGTTAATGTATTACACGACAATGATACGGCTGAAGTCAATTTGTGAAATATACCCCTATCCACCTACAAGCTGACACACCAGGAACTGTCCACTGCCAACTACCTAATCTGGATTAGCACACATAACGGGATCGTTAGCTGCTGGAACATCGTACAGTTTGGGCTGCTTAGGCAAGATCCTCTATGGTCGACATACTGTCTGGCAGTTAGTGGAGAGATTTACTTTATTGTATATCTTTGTCAACTTTCTACCAACAACATCAATTGATAGATTAATTTCGACAGTATGATAAGCTGACAGCAGACCATCTTATTTCTACCTTGTGTGCAATGGAAGATGGATCTAACACGTGACACATCTGGATACTCTTTACTCTGACATCTGGATACTCTTTACTCTGACATCTGGATACTCTTTACTCTGACATCTGGATACTCATTACTCCGACATCTGGATACTACTTTTGTTCTTGATATTCATTGGATGCCCCTTCCCCACAGGTACTGCAGCGTCTTTTGTGTATTTGTTATTTCCTTTTGTGGTAATGTAATTAAATATTTCGCTTTTGAGGAAAGCATGTGAACTGAAAACAGTGGGGTTCCTTGGGCTTGGGCAAAAGTGATCTCGGACTACTCTATTAATTTATCATATTAATAATCTACCATCAGTAACTGTATACATAATTTTGAAGAAATTACAAAGATATACGATTCTATTAAATCTCAGAAGAGCCATCAAGTATCATAGGACTGTATCAATGTACTAATTGTTGTTGACTGATCAAGTAAATGGCTGCCAAGCCTATGTAGTGATAGGTGGGCGTGGGGGAGAGTCTAAGATACAAGTATACTATTATAAACGGTAAGGAGGTCAAAGAACCTACTGAGACCATTCATGAAAAGGATCTCTATGTAATTATTGATACATACCAAAATTAACTTCGAGGAACAAGTGTTGAGCTTAAGTGCTTTTAAACAGATGACAAATAAGGACGACACGAGGTTAATGAATCTCAAATAAAAAGCGCTCATTAGACAAACATATAATATGAAAATTTAGTTTGAAACTTCTACGAAAGAAAATAAATAGATCATTTTGTATAAGTAAACAGGAATTTTAAGAAACGTTTAGGGTGGGCTAAAAAACCGACACACCTTGTCAAATCGTTGATAATTAACATATTTACATACAACTTTTACTCATTTAGTAATTTTTCATGCATGTTCTAAGTTCTAAGTCGTTTTCATCAGCCAAGATTTTGAAAATGCATATTAATGAAATAAATAAATGATGTTAGCAAAGTATTTCATGAATCAAATAAACTGGTGAAGAAATTTGACGTAGTAAATAACACCATACATTTTCTTCCATTATTCCAATTAAAAATATACTTTTTGCACCTTTCCTCAATAGGGGCATTTTATCTCTATCTGTTTAATCTATGCACATATTCTGATGTTTATTATACCAAGCATATCCCAGAATATTAATCACAAATACGCGTTGATAAGAAAAAGTTATGTATTTATTATTTATGGACGCGGCCAACTCAGTTGGTAAGAGTAATCACTGCGGGTTAGCGATCTCGTCTTTGCCATATTTTGTGTTTTGTCCCCCGTCGACTCAGCGCCCAGCAGAGAAAAAGATTAGCTAACCTATAAAGGCCAAGCGACAGGCCGGCTAGGGAAATTCGCGGTGTTGTTATACCGAAAATAGGATTGTTATTGCCGAATTGGACTTTATACTGCTCATATATATGCTTATTACTGTGTAACAAACTGGTATATAGTATATGTTTATTTTTAAAGCCACTTTTCAACCGGTTCTGTGGTGTAATGGATGAAGCATTTGTCTATCATGCAGAATATCAAGAGTTCGACCCCCTCAAAAACCTAATTCATTTTTTTTAATAAGTTGTAGATTAGAAAGTTCTACCACGTCAAGTTGGGTTTGACTTCTCAAATATCTCATATTCGCTCTGTTTACAAGAGTTCGCGACGCCATCTTGAAATCCAAACAACCCTGTGATTATTCCTTGCGTGCCCGATCATTTCGTAAAGATAAATTGCTTGCCAGCTAACAAAATTCATGTAGAACATATTAAGACAGCACGATTTGATAAAAAGTCTTTCGATTTTAACGTAATTTTTCAGACAAGTTTTAAAGATACATTTATTCTGTTAACACAATTTTAATCGTAGATTTTTTCAGTTCACGATCAATGAAAATTTGATCCACTCCTAATTTCTGTTCATGTTATTGAAGGTTTTAAGATTAAAAAAGCAAAGTTATCTCGTTTCAGTTTTAAGTTACCAAAACAATTTGCAGGGTATTTAGTTGAGGTATTAAATTAAATAAACCCTATTGACAGTCTATGACCCAGAGGATGCAAACAAACAGAGTCAACTTTAAATTCCTGCTTTAAACACCCATTACGAAAGTCAATAATGTGTTACTTATTTGGATTGAAGCGATGCTCAAAAAGATAAGTTAAGCGGCTCGCCGTTAGTTATAGGCTAACGAAACATGGAAATAACACCGTACTTCTTAATTGGTCGGGACTGTCACCTATATTTTTCAACATACACACAATATGTATTCCGTACAAGACCAAAGGATCAAAACCTGTTCCAAGCTTTGAAGATGATGTATTGGTGCATCTACAAGGTAAAGATTGCATATAAACAGTCAACAATGTACAGTAAGAATAAGACTGCGGTTCGGATCGGTGTACTTAGAAGAATGGAAACCTCAACCCTATAATTGGTGTTGAAATCATAATTTTAATATAACTATAGGCCTACTGAATTCGTTATATTTTTTTTTATATAAGAAAAATAGCACTTGTCGATCTCAAACTTCCTAGAAAAAACGTGTATAGACCCCCCGTTTTTAACTTTCTTAGCTCCATTATAATAAGATACACAATAACTTTTTTAGGTCATATTCGGAATCTTCCAATTCTACTAATTCATTTAACTATTAACAAAGTAAATAACGTATATGAACATAAAGAAAAAAACAAAAAAACATTTTGTTCATATTTTTCCGAATTGACAAGTTACATGACATATTAAAAATTATTTCGAGTTTAAAATATGTTTACCGATCCGAAAAAGGGAAATAACTCCATAGCTTCCCTGATTAAATCATATAAAGTTAATTAAATGAACTACCGACTCGGGCCGTAATCTCTATAAACTTATCTATGTTTAAAGAAAGAAAGAAGCATGCAACTTTACATACACATGCTTTGAAGAGTACGAGATTCAAATCAACCTGACCTGCAGCTGATATTTTAAAGACAATCGCCATAAATTCAAAATGGCCGCCAAATTTAATTGATCTTATTATAAGACAGCCGAGTTTTTAAAAATTGTGGTGATGTCAAAGATCAAATGTTTTGAACTTGATTATACCAAAGTAATATGCACAATTTCATTAATATGTGATTTTTTTCACAGAGTTTTGGGCCTTTAAAAAATGACAAATTAGGAAATTCATCATTAAACATACATGTAGATATTTTTATATTTGTTTATGAACAAAGTGGTTCGGACGTATGTTCATATTGTGCATTAAAAATTCTAAGTGGTATGTTTAGTTGATGAAGAGCAGGGTCATTGCCCTTTGAGATCATACATCCCTTGCTTTTGAGTGTTTTTAACCCTAGGGGATACTTTAATGTAGGTATGAGTAAACATTCAAACCAGCATGGAACTGTGGAAACACATGTTTCGAAGGGTCGTGAATTCAAATAAAGCTGACATTAAGGTACACATTTTACGGTTCCCGCCCAAATTGGAAAACTCAAGATGGCCACTAAAACATTATTACATCTTCTTAACTCAACTTATAATTGTCTTATTTGCATTATTTTGGTGTCTATGCTTCTGTTTTCAGGGTCTGTAAATACACATACAATGTGAACAATAGTAACAATCATTCAACTTCATTCAAAATAGGAAAAATTCAACATTGATGCCAAATTTTGTTTCTTGTTATTAATTAACTTCAATATAATACATTTAAAAAAAGGAATGTATGTTTTTAAATGTATTGAATATACTTTTAAGAACAGTAATAATCAAAACAATCTCTTTAATCAAGCTAGTTGAAAAAATTGTATAAGTTCAAAGTACAGCCATACCAAAGGTTAAATAAAAACATTACAAATTTAAAGAGAATCAAATTGTAGACATCATTTTTTTAGTTATAAATCTTGTGTCTATTTTTCTGCGGCCAGCTACAATTCGTCAGTCATATGCTATTTTTAGACCACCGCAAGCGTATATATATTTATATACAGAATATTCGAAATAGCAAATGTACATATAACGAGGTTCTAAAAGGCAACTTTTTAACACAACACAAAACAGTTAAGAGGTTATCAGGCATGGGATATGATCAGTACATGTTGAATTTAAATGCAATAGTAAAACGAGATTAAGGAGAATAAAGTTGCACTGAGGCGTTGGATGGTTGGATGGTTGCAGTGGAAGTCACAATCAATTCAGAATCAAATTAATCGATCGGTTGAACACTCGAAACATATCGTTCGGTATGGTTCTTGTTTTCTTAGTCAGAAATGATCACTCTCTTTGCTTTAATCATTCAACGTCTAGTTCACAACCGATATGTTTAATGTCAAAACGTCGTCAAGGATCATTGGATGTAAATTGAAATCACTTCATGACATGTATGCCCAGAGAGTTGTAATAAGATCAAAGTCTATTATAAATGATAAATATCATCCTGGTCACAACTTTTTTAAATTGATGCCACCAGGGGTATGGTACAGGTCTATCCGTACTGGAACCAACAGATTGTATTATAGCGTTTTCCATCGGCAATACGTTCAATGAATACCAACAGATAAGTGAGTCTTTTCCCTTGTTCTCATTCCTTGTGCTTTCTCGGGGTTTGGGTTGCCGATAACCGAGGATGCTCCTGGAAGCGACCTATCTCTCTTCATTTTGACTGATTATGTGACTTTTTTATATTGGTGTACTGTCTTATTATATTTCCTTTATAGCTGTGGCCGACACCCGGCTCAGGATTCTGGCATGGGAGGGTACTCGAGTAGAGTAGGGTAGAATATTCACAAATTGTCAGTACTTGAGTAGAGTAGAGAAGTCAAATTTTGTTCAGTACTCAAGTAGAGTAGATTATTGGGTTCAGCTACTCGAGTAGAGTATTGAGTATTTAAATTTTCCACTTCTCGAATACTTAAGTAGAGTACAAAGAGTAGAGCACTGAGTACTCAAATTAACTGGTGAATTTAAACAAATGTAATAATCTTTAATTCAGTACTTACTGTATTATCAGAATACAAACGGAGTCACTACTCGAGCAGAGAAGAGTAGTGGGATGTAGATGTAGATGTAGATAGACATCTACATGATGAAAATGAATTCTTGGAGTAGAGTAGTCAAACATTTTCACCACGCCGAGTAATATTTTTAATACTTTTCTAGAGTATCGAGTACTCAAATGTACAGTTAAATTACAAAAAAAACGTGTTACTCCTAATTAAGTATGTAATTAGCACATATTTGCAAAGTATTCAGATACTGGTAACAATTTACACGTTTTACTGAATATTATTGTTTCCTATCAGAACAAGGATTAAAGGTTCAATTATCTCCTGTAAACTTCATTCACTTCTTACTTTCATGACACCAGTATAGCAAAAGATCATGGATACAATGCCTCAGAATGATCATAAAACCCATCCCTACTATCTTTGTATATCGAAAAGGCGAATTAGACTGAATGCTATTCCAGTGGCGTGTGGTGACCCCTGCTGTTACGAGTTCACTTTAGCGGGGTCACATGAGGAAAAAATGTTCATAGCGACGAAACCCTGGAAAAAAACGTACAGCTTAGGTAAAGAAATCAAGACATTATTATAAGGAAAACGTGTTTTTAAACTGAATTAGACAAGGTCTTAATCATATTGCTTTCATTGTAGGCCAATTCGTGTCAATCAAAATATACATCTTTCATGACAACATAAAGAAATATTCTTATACATTAAAAAGAGCACAAAAACTAAAAATATCCACATTGTTCACAGTACAGTCATGGACACACATGGTTAAATCTCTCTCATACCTGAATATAAGTATTTAGAATTAGCAGGAATTGAACGTTCATCCTAATTCATACCTTTATCAGTCAATCCACACTTTCTAATATTTTTGAAGGCAGCCTCTTCAATTTTCCTGCAATGTCTCATACTTAAAGCATCAAAACATAACATTTTTCTTCCTCTTGTTTTATCAGTTCACTGATAAATCAATATTGTAAACCGATTTTGTATTTTGAATAATAATGCCTAGAAAGAAAAGATGAAAGGCCAGTCTGGGGTCTTAGTCAGTTCCGACAACAGAAAAATCCTTTATTATGCTTTGGGCGTCGAAACTTATGTAAGAATAAAAATTTGATGCTCCAGCAATCACACTTTCCATTAATAAATTAACAGAACGAAACAACAACACACCCGGTGTAAAAGGAAGCCATTTTGTATCTTTTCGGGTGTCCACTTTTTTTGCTTCCACTTTAAAAGTATTAACATTTTCTAATTATTTGTTTTTTTCTCCTCCATTTTCTGCATAAGAAGAATGAATGTGTCTTTTTAGTTATTGTCTAATGATTGGAATTCCGACTTTTACCAAAGCAATGATTTCCGGAGAATAATGCTAGGCCAGGCGAGTGACTTCCCTTTTTTAAATATACATTATCTATGTACAGTGTAACGAATAAAAACTCATTTTGAAAAAGTTGTGTACGACGAGTAGCAAATATTGTTTTTCCTTTTACTCAGTAATCAATGCTACTTTTTGAGTAGAGTAGTTGCTTTCTTGAGCTGAGTAGAGGAGCGGGCTGAGTATCCTCGAGTAGAATATCGAATGAGTATCGCCGGGTAGTATTTCCGCTACTTTGGCCCGAATACTTCTGATCACTGGTCGTACTTCCGTTTTTAACTTAAATGGCCCTTGCGTTTTCGTCAAATGATTTACTCGTGATTTCTATTGTTTGCATATATGACAATGCCGAATAACAGACTATGCCGAATGACCGCACTATTTTATCTGTTTTATTATGTTGTAAGCTACTATATTAAAACACAAAATTGAAATTGAAAACTTTGCGATCGTGTTCATTGTTTTTTTTAAATAAATCTCTTATGGTTGCTTGTTGCTTGTGTATATGGATGGTTACAAGTACATAGTTTGACCATCTTAGAATATAACTGTTTGTCTAACAATAGCATTGCATGATTCACAATTTCTTCCCCTCGTCGTCCGGGCTGGAAAGATACACGACTGGGTTGAATGGTCAACGAAATAACGAAGGCATTAATTGCTTAATTATAATACCCCTAGGTTGTGCAGAGTGAGATTTAAAAAAAAATATGAACGCGTTTGAAATCGAAATACTGAAAAATATAATAGATAAAATCATGCGGTTTTCTGTAACGTCTTAGCTGTAACAGTTTTTTCAATAGTTCGATTCCAAAGCTTTCATATTTAAAAACTACTCTGTATTCATCTATAAAATTAAATATAAAAAACTCGTACAGTTATAATATCATAACGCCTTAGGAACCATGATGTTCTGCGCGTGCAAGTACTCTCGTATCGTCACTTGCAACGATTCATGAAGCTGAAATTATCGTCAATCAACGTCCAAGGTTATATATATTATAGTCCATTATATATACTAGTAGATGCCCCGTTTTCCGAATGTGTAAGACATATTTGCCAATTAGGACATAGGGTGAGAGTATTATTTAATATTTCTTTTACATA
>JAUUEB010117153.1:0-14894 GCA_032362205.1 Clione limacina | reverse complement strand
ATGTGCCTTTCTCAATAAAGAAAAATTGAAATGCATTTGCTAGTGCAATCTAGTTAATCTAAATAATCCTGCTTCTTGGTGTAGAAAAAATGATATTCATTTTAAATGTTACAAGAATGAGACATTATCGGTCCCATTATGTGTCATTGGAACTGAAAAGTTACTTATTAACAAAGAGCTTTGTGATGGCTTGACTAAAACAAAAATGTTTTATAACCCAGCTATCTTATCCAGACGTCTTTAGGGTTTCTTTGTCATTCAAGTGTCAATGAACTGCATGTGTGAGAACATATTTTCTCAGTAATTTCATCTTGTTTTTTTTAAATTATCAACCCTAACCTGATATGGTCCGATAATCGTCAATTAATTGATCACACATACCAGAGATATTTAATGCAAGGTAAAAAATGACGCTATTTATTAAGAGAAATAAAATAACAATTTCAGACTTAATCAGAATGATTTGATCATTAACCTTTGAGGCAAAGTTTGAAGCTCAGCAGGAGCTTTTGCTCGTTATCCAACAAGATTCGTCAGCTGAATGATGTTACAAACTGCTTGTCATGTGACTTGATGACGGTTGATCACATGACAAAGCAGCGGGTAGCAGCTCTTGGTAGATGGGGGGAGGACGTGCAGACTTCATATTATTAAGCTAGAGATCTATAGAAGTCTTGAGGTGACACGGGTGTACAAATTACAATATAATATGTCAACAAACTTTGTGCATGTGACACAATTACACGCCCCTGTACATGTATAACATCTTATATATTTGATAACTACATCAACATAAATATGTTTAAAGTTATTTGGTTTTTGAAATATCTTTTAAACTGTAAAGGTGTCATGTCAAAACTTGTATCAGGAATTTTTGTAAAACCTTAACCTATCTACTAACACTTTTAAAGCCCAAAAATAAGAAATGTAGATTTATACATTTTTTTATAGCTCCTTTGGTACTATGACTTGAAAACTACATTTTACAATAATTCCAATATATTATGTTAAAGCTAGAAAGGCACATCTAAAACAAATTGTTTTTTATTCTCTTGAACATATGTTCAGGGGTAAATATTGTTCCGAAAGAGTTACTTTTCTACTACAGCTTAGTTTATGATATTGAAAATTCCCTGAACAGTTTAGGGGCTTCAACATCTGCATTCGTCCCCGCCTGTGTTTTTGGAAACACTATTTTTAATCACCAGAAAAACTGAGAAAAATAATGACCAAACAAAAAATATTAAAACTAAACGTCCAATAATATCGGTATCGGTAATAGTTATACTCAGTTCTTAAAGTGATAGTGTATACAAGGTACGCGAAAGTCTGAATCCAATGTTGCGATTTTTTTTGAAAAATTCATAGCCCCAAAAATCAATACTACAGCCAGCTTATTTTCCTAGTTTTTCTGAATAATATTTACCCCTGAATATATTATACTTATACTTTAAGACCAAAAAATTTTGATGGCCAATGACAAAAACAATTTTGTGATTTCTTCCACTTTCCCAAAGGGACCTTTTTACGATGTCATTCCGGAACAAATATTTAATTAAAGTTTTTTCTATCCTATAGTATTGATGTTAGTCCATATTCTGGATTCTCTGTTACTATCCCATTTGCTACATATGACAATTACTCAGAAATCGTCAGGCACCATATATAAAATATTTCTAGAAAAAGAATGTTCCTGAATGACAATGTGGCATTTCGGACTGACAGAATACTAAGTTTTGAGATTTCATAACTATTCAGCCTTTTTCTCTCCATGGCATCAAACTAAGAAAAACACAATTTAAATTTTGAAAATCGGTTAAGGGGCAGACATGGGTACCAAGCCAGTTTTGCAGAGCCGCAGTTTAAAAGCCAAGACTTCGTCCTGTTTTCAAAGACTGGCTCCGGCTCCATCCTTTTTTGGAAGAGAGGCTTCGACTTTGTGATATTTCCAAAAATCCTGGAATGTGTTTTCATTAAAAAGGGTGCTTTTCTTACTCCAAATCAACACTTTGTTTTACTAAAAATAGGCAGGTTTAACCTTGTAATAGAGTTTTCTAAAAACAGGGGCTTCGGCTTCAGTGTGATGTTTTGAGATGAAGGCTTCGTGATGTGTCAGGGCTTTGTGCGATGCGGCTTCGTACCCATGTCTGTTAAGGGGTTCAGTTTTTATGCATGATTGAAGGTGGTTGACCAATTGAATTTAAACCCTCAGTAAGGAACCTTGAAATTCCTAGTGATTTTATGTATTTTTTGCTCACTGTACCCATAGTTTAAAGTTACAGACTTCATACTTGGCATTATTATGATTCAGTAATAAATCAGTCATAAAAACATCACAAGGTGTCCCCAAAGTGGGGACTATGGCCAATTTCATGCCATATTTGACCCGCAAAAATATGTCTTGAGCTCCGAAATCAACATTTTTCATTGAAAGGCTCAAAACTTGGCATAATTGTTCTCTTTACACCCATTGGCCCGTTCCGTTTTAAGTGGTCCCATGATTTTGGCAGTTTGGAGACTGTTTTTGTTCCGCTATTGCCCTCGGTCATTTACAATTAACCATAGCTAAGGGCTCGTCCAGGTGCCTACCCTAGGTTTCAGGCTGGCTTGCCCAGTGTGATGAGCCTAGCGTATGTCACGTATATAACGCTGTTTTCAGTGTGTCAGGCCCATTCCTTTTTTAGTGGTCCCATGATTTTGGCATTTTGGAGACTTGTTTTTGTTCCGTCATCCGCCCCCTGGTCAGGGACCCATAGGTTCGGGCTTGCCTTGGTGCCTACCCTGGATTTTAGGCCGGCTAGAACATCTGCTATACACAACAAAGCCCCATGGAATGAGCCCATTGTGTAAATTAAACTGAACATTTATAAAAATGACACTTTAATTAGAAAATAGTGCCTGTCAAACATATTAAGACAGATTCTTGTCGCAAAAAATATTGTTGGCTTCTAACATAAGTGATTTTATACAAGAGTATAGCAGACATGGGTACGAAGCCGGAACTCACGAAGCCGAAGCCAGCATCTCAAAACATCATGAAGCCAAAGCCGGCTCTTAAAAATAACACGAAGCCGAAGCCTTTGTTTTTAGGACACTCTATAAAAAGGTTAAATCATTCTATTTCAGTAAAACAAAGTGCCGTGTACCTTGTAAATAGTGTCTAGTTAACATTTTAACACTTTTGAATGGATTTGGAGTAAGAAAAACACCAATTTTTATGAAAAAAGATTCCAGGATTTTTGTAAATATCGCGAAGCCAGCATCTCAAAACATTACGAAGCCGAAGCCGGCTCTAAAAAATAACACGAAGCCTTGGCTTCTAAACTGCGGCTTCGTACCCATGTCTAGAGTTTAGCATAGCAAAGCATGTATATCAGTAAATATTAGCACTATAGGTTTTTAGCCTTTGGCTAATAAATAGTATTCAATAAATGTTCAAATAATTTCGAACAAAATAAGTTATTTTTATGCAAAAAACAAAAATTTGCAATTTTCAAAAGTGCCCATTATGCTGGCTAAAAATGTCAATGTGACTGATTGGCAAGTTAAAGAATGTAATTTATAGGCCTGCGCAGTGGGAATTTTTCTATTTTAATATAATTTGTAGCGTTGTAGTAGGGAGAAAAAAAAGTGTGACTACGGATAATGCTTTATTTTGCCAATTTGCTCTCATAATATGTATACCTCTGAAGTAAATTAATAAGATGAAAAATTGGTACTAAAAATATTACTATGACATATTATAATTCTTGTAAAATGAAGTGCCTATTGACATGAAAAGGAATGTTTTATATACATTTGGTCTGTTAAAATTTAAAGGTTGATGTCATTTTCACAGTGAAAATGTGTGTTTTTTTAATGATACGACATTGAAATCTTTGTTTTGACTTCTACTGTATCATAATTAATTACTAAGTTTAAATTGTTACTCTTTAGAATTGCAATATTGGATATATTTAAGATATGATCAAAAGATCAAACTAAAGATATTAAGTTTATAACTTATTTCTGCTAAATAAAGCACTGCCTTTGCTAGAAGAATTTGAAAGATTTTAATGAATTACTATTACTTTATATAAAAACAATAAGGTGAGCACTTAACTAAAACATGTTTAATATGCGAAATTACTATTCATGGATATGTAAATGTATATTTTTGTATTTTGACACATGTAAATCTAATTACCTTTACTAGTAAATGCCCCATTCTCTGAACGTGTAAGACAGATTTGCCAATTAGGAAAGAGGGTGAGAGTATTATTTAATATTTCTTTTACATAAACCAATTAACACAAAAACGCCGGAACGCAGGAGGGAAAACACAACGAGGACGGCTCAATTTTTAATCTTCAAGAACACAAAAATTAGGATTTAGATCCAAAAAAAATATTGCTACACGATCCGCAACACATGAAACTATAAGAAATGTAAAACTTGTCGATCTAAAAACTTCCTAGAAAAACGTGTATAGACCCTCCGTTTTTAACTTTCCTAGCTCCATTATTATAAGATTTTAATACCAATTTGAGTTTTTAGCTTCATTACTTTTTGTTTATTGATGTTCAACTACACCCAAAAATAGAGTTGAAGTCAAATCAATTCAGAATCAAATGATTAGTTCGACCCAACGCTCTAAACGGCTCAATCGATATGGTTGTCAGAAATGATCACTCATTTTGAATCATTCGACTCAAGTTCACACTGATATATTTTACATTCATTCCAATTCAAAACGATCCACTCATGAACGATGCCACTCGCTAGTCATATGTGATGCCAGTTGTCTTCCCAAAGGGGAGATAACATTGATAATAAACCATATTTGCGGTTTCTTCCACATGGGGGCAATCTTCAGATTTGAAAAATTAAATTCTAATTTCTTTAAAAAGGCTTTAAAATGCTCGCAGTGAATAATATTGACTAATTTTGATGCGCTGATTCAAAAATGTCATTCATTTTGTGGTTTGACTTATTTTGAGATTTTAATATAATCACATTTATAAATCCAGTAGAAAAACTTCAAAGCATGCCGCGAAACAGTCGCATGGCACGTTGTTGAGATCAAAGTACACAGGGACGACAACTTTTGGTAAACAGGGGACTATGATCTATTTTAAAGTTTTTCTACTACTAATATTGAGGTACTATAAAAACGGGTGATCAGTTCGACCACTGAATCGATCCAACTTAAAAAAAAATCGGTGCCATCGAAATGATTATAACAGATGAGCCAACTTCAACACGACCAAAAAACATGTTTTTTGCACTTTTCTTCTAAACGGCTTGGAATTTATGGACAATTTTGTGCATGCAGTCTTTTATCAAATTTCTTAACAGGGTCCATAATATTATCTATATATACAGGTAAAACAAAAAAGTTGTTTATTAGTAAAATATAAATGCAAAATCTGACTTGAGTTGATCTATTTTGTGTCAGTCGCAGAGAAAAGTTTTTAACATATGGTAAAGATTTTCATACATAGTTAATCTTTAACGATAACACACTTCATGTTAATTTTTTTTAAATTTTTATCAAAAATGTAAATTTTTCAAAACCATATTTTATTGATAACAAATATACAATTTTTTTTGTTTACCTGTATTTATATAGATAAATTATGGAACCTGTTTAAGTCAAATTTATTTGAGACTACATGCAAAAAATGGTGTATCAACTTTAAAGCCGTTTAGGAGAAAGTGCAAAATAATAGGTTTTGGGATTTAGCTACGTGAAATCTTTACATAGTACGGAAGGTGCCTTCATTTAAGGGCAATAACTCCTAAATTCCCCAGCTTTGAACCACCAGAAATTCTTCACCATAGTCTTCCTGGGTAGCTACTCCTGCTTGGCTGATCAACGCGGTATTTCAAAGAGTCAGTTAGCTGGACAATTGTTTTTGTAATATTCTTCTGAAGTGATCATGTGGATTTCAGGAAGGAAGATTTCTTCATTACCAATTACTATACTAGAGATAGATCACGCACTCCAAACATATATTAATGTTTAATCGTTGATTGTTCTACTTTCTCATAACGAATCTTCACTTTATTGGGGTGGCAAATCAACCCCTGCCATTCCCGCTAGCTACATACCTGTATTAAGCATGCTGTAATTGCATGGCTATTATATGTAGTAACAAATTTGAAACGGCCGTTGAAAACGGGCAAACAATAATTCAGAGGAAATTTTCATCTAATGCAAATTATTGTAGGTAAAATTATACGGGCAAATTTGAAAATGAAGTTAGTCAATTGGAATAAGTTCTTATCGTAAATGGAAAATCAGGGTGGAATATTAACACCGTGGTTAGTGGTTAAACAGAGGAGAGGGAAAATCCGGGCTAATCGTTATCTTGTCTGTTTACTTAATAACAGGATGTTCTTTTATTTGTTGCTTTTTTGCTTACATTCAAATAATTTTGGTCATAATTTCCTGCATTAGTTTCCTGGGGTCCGTATACCCCCCCCCCCCCCCCCCCCGATTCGTGCGTCATTGTAATTTCTGACTCAGATGCAGATCGATCGTGATCATTTTTTACCCCCCCCCCCCCACTTCCCTCTCTGTCTCTCTTTACTATGCGTGTGTATAGACTAGAAGCAGGGGAATTCCGTGCTATGTTTGTCCAAAGGGGGGGGGGGGTCTTTTGACGATGTGAGAAGCAGTACCCTTATTGAGGTTGTTGACCTCAAATATTATGTCTCTTAAAGACATCGTTAAAGAGCAATGATTACCTTACCCTTCCTTTGTTTTGGGGTTGTTGACCTGTTATTTAATTGTCGTAACAAAAAAAAATGTAACATTATAATTTGGCATCATCATTATCAAATTTCGCAATGTTTTAAAAGAGAACTGAAGAGACATCATGCTATTGTCGATTTTTTTAAAACTAACCAGTATTTTTCTCGCACACGCGCGAGCGGACACATACACACAATCACTCCGTCCTCATTTGTCACTTCTATTTTCGTTCTTTTTTTATTTCATTGCCCCACTTCTTTAATAGCCAATCTTAATGAAATAGCTGTCAAATGTCACACTTCTTGAATTATGACCACATATTATAAATAGGTTAAACAGTGACGTGTACAAAAGCAGACAACAAGTTGATTGTTGTTGTTGTTGTGAACTGATTAACTGGGGTCTTTTGATACCCTAGCCCCCCCCCCCCCCGACAGCCAAACTGAGGGAGCGTATGAGATGTCATTCAACACATTGTTCTTTACCCCTAACATCTGTTATATATTACCCGAAATTGTATGTTCATAAGCAGAGGCTTCGGAAGGGGAAAGGGCAAGGGGGCAGCATGTATCAAAAGAGCAATTTTTATGTATTTTAAAACGTCAACTTTACAGGGTTCATATACGATGGCCATCTTGGTCTTATTTTGAGTAAAGTTCATCAGGCCTGAAGCAAATCTGAATTTCGGTGATTTTGGGAGCAGGCTCTGAAATTAAAATTCGGTGGCCAAGATAAAGTTTTCGTGAATTGTAAGATTGATTGCAATCTTCCGTTTTCTGGTAGATTCATGCCACCATCGATTGGAGGATCATCTTCCCTTTCATTTGAGACCAACTTTATCAACATCGGTTGATATTTGGCCAAGATATGACCATTTTAGTACACCTATCGCCGATTTTTTTAGGGAATCCTTTTCGTGAGTTCGAAGACGGCAATCTTCCGTTAATGTTGAATTCATGACACTATCACATATATCATCTTCCCTTTCATTTGAGACCATCTTTATTGATTGATATTTGACCAAGATACGACCATTTTAGTACACCTATCGCCGATTTTTTTTTAATCTTCCGGGAATCGTTTTTCGTGAGTTCTAAGACGGATGTCTTACGTTTACGTTTATGATGAAAGATGAGTTCATGGCACAATCCCTTAGAGGATCATCTTCCCTTTCATTTGAGATCAAATTTATCAAAAACTTTTGATTTTTGACAAAGATATGACCATTTTAGTACACCTATCGGATCGACGTTTTTTTTTTAAATTTCCGTTAATCTTTTTTTCTTGAATTCTAACACAAATCTTCCGTTTTCCAGTAGATTCATGACATAATCGCTTAGAGGATCATCTTCTCTTTCTTTTGATACCAACTTTATCAAAATTGGTTGATATTTAATAAAGATATTGTCATTATTAGCATTTTAAAATACCTCCCAGACCTTGAGGAAAACTGCTGTTAAAGATTATTATGTTATGTTGCTGATCCAGCAGCCATATGAGCCTGGGTCCTTCGACTTAAAAAAAAGTTGTTAAAGATAATACCCATTTAAACATTGCCTTAGCAAATTTATTAAGGTTCTAACAATGTATTCCTCTCCTGTCCATTTCCTATTAACGTTTCTTTATTGCTTGATTCTTTTTATATGTGTGTTACATTCTTTTTATACCCTTGAAATGTTTGAGGCTATTACACATTCGCACTTAAAATTGTGAGCTATCTCAAAATCAGTAAATTTGACCTTACCCCTGCTGGCATCCCTGCCCATCGAACAAAATTTACAAGAGCTGGAAGTCACCCTAATTAAAAATACATGATAAATATGGTTGGTAAAGAATGCATGAATAATTTTTTTTTAACTTTTTGTTTTGTTAATACACGCACAGTATGACAGTCAGTCCATATAACTTTTTAACAGTCTAAGAGCACTTGGCTGGATAATTTTAACCTGTTTTACTCTAGTAGCAATGCTCATAGGTAGTAAACTAGACTAACGGACTGAGTGTGTTGCTTAATTTTGGTCTGTGATATTGCGATACGCCGCGTAGGTCTGAAATTTTGCTTCCAAAATCTACCAAACCTTGGTCTGAAAAAGCACTCGCAATTTCCGTATGAACCCTGACTTTATTTAGTGTTGTCATTTTATACTCATACATAAAGCACGCACAGTCGTAGGCTATTTTAACCATTTCAAAAACTTCAATGTCTGGTATTGTTCTTTTTACTTAACTTTTTATTTTATTAAAACTTGCAATGAAAAAAAATAGAACAAGCATGAACCGTCCCTGAAGATATAAGGATGAATGGTTTATATACACGTACCCACTCAACATATAGTGTTACAGACAGCGCGTAGCGTGGATTTTGAAAAGGGGAGGACAATCTATGTTTGTATCTAATCAATGGCTGAAATTTTTAAGATGAGTTATAAAAGGTGCAAATGTAAAGCAAATTGGATCGTAAATAGGGGGGGGGGGGAATTCCCCTATGTCCACCTGGCTACACGCGCATGAAGTGTTATCTTATAGATAAATCATTATGTCAATGGATATATTTTCCCTTGTAACTTTTCATTCATCACTGCTTTCACTTCGATTCATGAGACCCAAGTAGCATTGATGAATGTAAAGATACAAGGGGGAAAGGCTCAGAGGACCCAGGAAATGCCCAGGACCTCAATTTTAGAGATCGCGGATCCGAACCGCTGAGAACTAGTGGAGATAATAAAGCGTTGATAGTGATAATGATGAAGTAATAGTATTTCTGAAATAAAATTGATTGGACAAGCAAATCTTTAAAAGAATAATATTCAAGGTTCTATGATATACCAACAGCTTAAGACTTGTGCATGTCTAAAGACCAAAGATATACAAAATATTCAATTAACCTTAACAAAGGTGTTTAATGTCTACTCAAACTATCCCGAAATAAGCTTCTATTTCTTATTTGTTTAAAATTGTCAATTTCATTGTCAATTCCGTCTTATCTATACTTGAACACACACAGATAGGTGAGAGACATTTAGGCAAGGGCAATAGTCTTCACTCTTAATTTCTGGGATATATTTAATTTTAAAAGACGTGTCCTTAAATTCCAATTTTTGTCGAAACTTGGACAACTTCCAAGTCGCAGTAAGGTTCCATGACTTCTTAATTTCGTAATCCAGTATCCATGCTTTGGGACATAACTTAAAAGGATACATGTTTTAACATGACATTTTCACAGATTAAATGGCTCTAAAAGTTGAATAATTTTAAACATGCTAATGTTGTTTTGATGTTTTCGTTGAATATTTAAGATTGTATGCTTTTACATGGGCTTGTAATTTTTCCACTTGTGTTAAGTTCGTTGACATTTTCACATCCGTGTCCCCTCAACATTTATATAGATCTAGCTTAATTATATGAAGCCTGTGATTGTTATTATTTATTACCATCGAGAGGCATGTCCTGCACCACACATACACGGAACCTCTCGATTTTTGTAGCTAAAGTCTTTCATATCAATGACACTCAAACTGGTTAAGCGGAAGATCGTTTAGCCTAAAATCGGAATACACTTTAGATCATATTAACCAACCGTTTTTATAGACGCAGCAGCTGTCTAACGTATAAACAATTGAAAAAAAGACGATCAAGGTGTATATAAACTTTTGATGCACACAACGGGAAATGTCTTCTGTGGTGTACTGGTTTCCATCCTGGCTTGTGACCTGGGGTTCAACGCCCTGTTTCAACATATTTTTTTTATTTGAATGAGCATTTAAATGTAAGCTACAACAAATCAATTAAAGATTTCAAATGTGAATTTTCATACATTTGTTCCTTGTTTCTTCCACATTTGCCAATGTGCATTGCTTGATTGTCAGTCTCATTTTATTTATCGTGGTCGGAACTTATGTAGATCCAGGTAATTATTCTGAATCCTCAATAAAGGTTTTTATGCTTGAGACGTTAAATATCTTACGCCATACTACAGTATAAATCCATATCATATTATTCGTGAAGCTGCTTTTATATCGTATAAACCGTGTGACATGGAACAACTATTGACTGATGGACACAAACAATATATATAGTGGTGCCTGCTGGTCTAGAGATTAATTCGTCTATGCTGAGGGAGGACTTCGAATTGAATGCAGGTCTGACGATGATAAAAAGCTTTAATCATATTCTGCACGTTATCAAAACAACAACAATTGATTCCTACTTGACGTTATATTAATAAAGAAAATCACAAGCCACACATAGGGGACATTTATTAGTCGAATGATTCGGTCTATAGGCCTAATATTGCCTTTCATTAGCCAGTATTAAGCGAATATAAGCCTAATCATTGAACATACTAGGATAAAGAACGTGCCCATAGATATACAAAAGGACGAAAATGAAATGATCACGATTGACATTTGTGTGTAACTTCAAAAAATAAAATAAATAAGAACCTAGCAGAAGGGTAAATTTAATGATTATTATCAGTCGTTTGATTTAATGAAGTGTAAAAGAGTATGTTGATTAAAAGTCGTTCATGGTCCTACGTTATTTCCCATACATCTTCAAGTTAGCAAAGATTGGTGTCACCATGGTAATGTTTGTAGATTCCACTCGGGGATGATTCGTCATGGGAAATGACAGAGAGAATTGTCATTTGAGACGAGGAGAGATAATATGAAAATCAATACGTTTGATATAATGCTGACGTTATTTATTGTGTTCACAGTTATAACAAAACAACCGTTTGAAGCTCTGGACGTTTTTGAGAATTATAGCATTACTAGAACCTCATATACACACTTTACGAACAGAGGTGCACCTCTGACCTGTTAGTTCCCTTGTCTGTTTAGATACTGAATAAAAACACGAACAATCTTATTTATTTTCTCTTCCTTTGTCCTCTAATGTCACATTTTGTCTGATTTAAAAAAAAGTTAATTAAGTCGAACCCAGGCAACTTAGGAACCGTTCACATATTACGGATGGGGGTTGCCATTGATGTGGATGATGGCAGGGGGGTAAAAATCAGCAAACAATGTATGACATAATATGTGAACGATCCATTACCTATACAAAATTATTTTCAAAATCTTATTGTTGATTTTTTTATTATCACATTTTTAGCAGGATTTTTTTTATAAAGTATTGCGTGTGCATGCACGCGGCTTTGGTGTAATTGACAACAGGCCACAGGCGCATAGCCAGGGGAATGGGGGCATATCACTCTTTTGAGAACCAAAATGTTATAGATTTGCACCATTTATAACTAATTTCAATGAACTCGGCCGCGTTTTTACTCAAGTCAAAGTTGCCCCCCTCCCCTTAAAACCCTGGTTACGCGCCTGATTGTCAACTACCGTACCACTCATACACACACGTTTATGTAAGCTCTTAAGTGCGCGATACTCTCCATATACGTAGTCTACCGGAAATTTAAGATATCATCATTTGGCATTTGGATTGCCCCTATGGTTTATTGTCGTCTTGCTTTTCCAGCCGTCTCTATTTGATGTTCCTCAATGTGGGTTTTTATGGGGAATTTCTGATGAATGACACGACAACGATTTTCTTCTTGTCATGTGTGAATTTGGTCGATAGAGTTGTCCCGTGTATTGCCATAAGAACTAAGAACGTATATCCTACAACGTGTCCGTCACGCACGATATATGGGGAGATGCGTAAATTGCAGAGGAAAATCGTTTTAGGCGTGATAAACCTGTCATTTGTCTGTGATCAACACCACACTTTATCGATACTTGTCTTAGTGATACATAAAAGATAAACCTGTCTTGTGACTCGTTTTTGTTAGAAGTTCTGGATGATTGCAAATAAACGTCAATGACATCTAAATACGTTTTAGTTGAGTTAATTTGTAATGATCTCCCCTTATCATGGCTATGCAAAAGCCAGAACCTCGTACACATAGTTTATCAGAAGCAAAAAGTAAAGCAGTTAGTTGATAATAGTACGTGTGTTTCTGTTGGCTTTTTAAATAGCCAATTAAATGATACTCTATCAGCCTTAATTAATATATCTCAGTTCAGATAATGATCGCTGTTTTGTCAGAAGACAGCATATAAATACTAAATAGTAGATATAGTGTAGAGCAGTTTGCTTATTTAAAAAATCGGTTCGTCATCGTCATTTATAGTCTATTTTCAATGTTGCATGGGTTAGATTTTACATCCAGAAATGGCACTTTATCATGTATCACGATTCAGGGCAAACCCTGGTGCTAGACCCTTTAGGCTTGAGTGATCCTCTCTCCATGGCGTTGGGGGCCGGCCTGCGAGTTTACTTTTTTTAAGTTTACTTAGTTCAAGCCAATAGCTAAAAAACGATAAACCCTTTCCATTGATTTGAGGGGGGGGGGTCTTGAGTATAGGAAACTTTATCATGTACATACAATATGATTCTTAATTTTTAAGGATTCTGTATACAATGTCTTGCTAGCATCCACAGTAAATACAAATGTCATTTGTAACCCACCATGACTACAGAAATAGTCCTGAATATTTCTGTCAATAAGTATTTAATGTTCTCTGAAACTGATGAAGATTTGTTGCTTGAAAAGGAAGCTGTCCAAAATACACATAAGCATATGACTAAATGGTATTTTCATAGAAGGCCACCTAAAATGAAATATGAACAAATGTCTTATTTGAATAACAAAATGCTTTCTCATGTGGACAATGGTCAGCTTTTGGGCACAAAGAAGCACTAAATTAAAAAATGTAAGCTTGTTGCTGTGACAAAAAC
The DNA here is from genome assembly GCA_032362205.1 of Clione limacina. NCBI lineage: Eukaryota > Metazoa > Mollusca > Gastropoda > Pteropoda > Clionidae > Clione > Clione limacina. Next base: position 1,405 of record JAUUEB010117153.1, on the reverse strand, counting down.
CACTAAAACTGACAACATTTCTCTTAAGCTAAATAACAACAATAAACAGCACTTTAAGTTTTCCGACATATATTAAAAATCGTGTGAATAAGTTCTAGCAGGGGGAGGAGGAAAGGTCTTCTGGCCCACCCTATAGAGTTTGGCAAATGTATAGGAGTCGTTTTGTTTCAACCCCTTCCCCAGTCTTGACTACAGTATACAGCCAACCCTTGCTACAGTGCCAATTTCTATGTAAAAGTAAAATTGGTGTAGTAGTGAATATGGCACAGTTGTGAGGTTATTGATTATTAAGTGCCATGGAGAAAAAATAAATTTCTTACACATATGTTAAAAGTAATAAGGTTAACTCATGCATGAAGTACTTCTTTCCTTGAAAATAAAATTTGTTTCATGTCATAAGGGATAGTGGATTTTTCTTCCTTTAGAAATAATATCATTTAGAAGACATTTATGGCACAGACCTTCCAAGCCTCCAAAACAAAATTTGTGTTGTAGCGAGGTAAATTATAGAAGAAGAAACAAATTTGTGGACATTAAAAGTGTTTAGTAGTGAATTTGCATGGTCCGAATTTGTGAAGTAACAGGGTTTTTGTAACAAAGACAAAGAAGGGAAAATCTGGTGCTTTGCCAAAAATGGTACAGTATGAGTTTTCATTTAGTAGTGTGTGGCACTGTAGCAGGGGTTGACTATAATGTGTTTTTTTGTTTTTAAGAGGGATAAAGATAAAACAAAAATAAAGTAATCAGAAATTATCCATATTGCCTGATATTGCTCCGAGTGAGCGGAACCTGAGTTTTTGAGTTTTTATCATCACATTCTAGTACTTCTTTGCTATGGCGAACCCATGTGACTCCATCTTGGGGCCCGTTTCAGACACTATCTACAGTAAAAGAACATATGTAGGAATATATTTGTATGTAATATCATTGTACATAGATTGATGTTTTTGATCATGTGAAAAGTGTTTATTTAAGGTTTCCTTTGTTTATCTATGTATGTATGCATTTAAGCTTGTTTAAATAATGATTTTACACCTGTCATTGTAAAGCGCATTGACCAGTCATGGAAATGCACTATATAAATGTTATTTATTATTATTATCTACAATGAACAATTGAAAACAAAGACAATTGTCCTATAATTATGAGAAGTAAAAAAAGAGTACAATGAACCCATGGTGCATTATGACAGTAGCCAGGTAGTCAAGTTTAACATATAATGGAAACATCTCTAAGGTTCTCTGTCTGATGTAGCTGTCAAGATAAATGAAGCTGTATTTTTTTTAACTGTTGTATTTCAACCATTTTGCAGTTGTTTAAGACGATGAGTCATGTATCGTTTGAAAGCATTTTTTTTCATCATAACTTTTTGTACAATTTTATTTCAGATCAATTTGAAGTTGAT
>JAUUEB010117042.1:0-14895 GCA_032362205.1 Clione limacina | reverse complement strand
TCTTACTATAATGTATTTTTAAAATATAAAATAAAACTACCTTTTGAGTTATTTTGTTAGAAGAAATTGGTTGCCTGCCAGCACTTTTAAATGAGAATGAGGTATGTTTGCATTTTAACTTTGTAATAAATTATTTTTATGATGATGAGTACTACACTTTGTTTTTATTTTTTGATTGTCCCATCTTATTTTCCTATTTTTTGACCCTCCTTTTTAGCCTGAAAAATACTGTAGAATGCTCTAGATTTGCACCATTTATCACCAATTTTCAAAATTTTTCTGGGGGAGGATGCCCCCAGACCCCCCTACATCACCTCAGGCGCTTCGCGCCCTCGGTTCAGGCGCTTCGCGCCTTCAATTTGTTCGCTACGGCTCATAGCCCTCTTTTGGAGTCTTTTTTGGGAAGGCCCTCTTTTGGGCCCTTTGAGAAAGAGTATGATGCCTGAGTTCAGTTCTTTCATGTTATTCTATTGCAGGATGTAGAATTTGCCAGTAATTTACAGGCGACTCAAAGTGTCTTGCACTCACATGCATTTGTTGAGGTCAGTACTAAATATGCAGTTCATACATTGTTTGACTTCTCTATATTTTACTCTCCATATATCAGTAGAACTCTTTTGTCACAGTTGAAAAAAATATATTGACATTGCTGGAAAATAAGGAATATAATGCCATTTTAAATTAAAGCAATTTTTATGGTGCAATTCTACCTCTGTGTTTAAATTGTATCTATCATATTTAGATAGATAAAAGCCTGTTTGTGTATTCTCTATGCCTTTACAGCTAATCCTTTTCTTATGTCCAACTGCTTTTTTTTCATCAGCCATTGTCAGCTAGAAGAACAGAACACGACAAGGTCTATAAGTCTGTTAAAGATGTTTGGCAGCGTGAATGCCGTCGAATGGTAAGAACATTTTGTAGAAAACGAGTTACACAATTGTCACACAATTGCTCAAAGTGACTAAGGTGACACGAAATAGACAAAGACTAATAGGGTTACACAACTGCTCAACTAATTCATATTTTGAAGTCATGTCTTGTTAATGTCAAAAATGTAAAGAAAGGAAGAGATGCCTTTTTGTTAGTCAATGTAAAATCCCTTTTGTCTAAAGATTAATGATTAGCAAAATTGTTCTCAAATGTTCATTTATCTCATTAGGTAGACACTATAAGATGTTGATGGTTTGGTTTTGTTTGCCACCAACTGAGACCTTAGTTTAAAATGCTAATTTTTTCTCCAAAAGTAATTGTCAGGCCTTTCAATTAGGCGATTTTGTAGGGTTTGTAGATAGAAATATCCAAATGAACAAAATATAAAAGACAGCACACAAATTCAGTGATTTTTCCACGAAAGTCTGGAAAGAGATTTTCATTTTTGTTAATAGAAACTTGATTGCAGAGGAAACAGAAAAAGGATGAATTATTCTGTGAGTTTCATACAATCTTTTATTTTCTTTGGTTTCTAGTCTGATGCTGTAACAAATCTTCGGAAAGCCCAAACTCAGTATCTTAGCAAACAGCAGGATTATGAAAGAGCACGTGATCTAGCTCTGAAAGCCGATGGGGAAAAGATTGAAAAAAGGAGAAAAGCAGAAGAGGAAGCTCTGCACAGGGTAATGATTGAATTTATAAATGCTTTTCTCTCTTCTCCGATATATTTCTTCGTAAATGCAGTAAACATAATTTTTAAAATTAATTTTAAAAAATTACTTTGAAGATTTATATACCTTTATTTATCAGCCTGTTGGTTCTTCTCTCTTGTTTAGCGCAGAGGTATCCCTAAAGTCAACAGTAAACTGTTTGATGAGACTTCATTGGACTATTTTTCTGGTTTAAGCTTTTATTACTGTATTTGAAACATTTAGACTCTTTCCACATACATGCTTCTATGGATAACTTGAATGTTCTTATGATATGAGTTAAAGTGTTTTGAGTTATGAAACCAGGTTATTTTATTGTTTTTTCCGCCGCAGGCTGCAGAAGCAGAAACAACATATAAAGCTTGTGTTGCAGAAGCAAACTGGAGACAGCAGGAACTTCTTAAAAGCAAGGTAATAATTTTAGGCAATATGAATTTTTATGTTGGCACAAAAAAGTTGGTTAAAACATACCTTTTATATTTGAATAGAGAAATAATTAGTGGATTCCATTACATTTTATTTAACAATATGGCACTATTCCAGCGATATATTTTGCTGCATTTATACAAATTGCAATATGTTTTTTAAAGTTTTCAATGGTGTGTTGAAAGATATCACTCAATTTTTCGACCAAAAGGTTTATGCTATGCTTCATATTTCTTGCAAAAATATTTACCTAAAATCTAAATTTGTAGATTATTTTACAAAAGTGTTGCTAACATTTTCTTCTAAGTTTTTTTTAGTGTTAAGAAATTCTTCTTGAAGTTTGCATAGAGTAACAAAAATATTTTTCAAACATAACACACTCAATTTTGTTTGTAGAGTATTTATGAAAACAATAATTAGAAACAGGGTACATTCAAGTTTTGCTGAGAGTAGAATACATCTCTTTTTGCATGTAACTGCCAAGAGAATTATGTAGGCTTTCAAGTGATTTTATTTGTATTTGTGTTGTACATCACAGGCAGAACAGTTAGCAAGAATCAGAGAAGAGATTCAGCTTTGTGATCAAGTCATGAAATCAGTATGTACACATTTGTTTTACAATGAGTCTTTTAATGATTGTTCTAATAGGATAAAAGTGGGAGATCTTAAATCTATTTGTATATTCATCTATATCTTTTGCAGGAATTAGATATGAATTTGAATTTCATTTTGTTATGGCTGCTTTAAACTTCAAACATGTGATCATCAAATATTCTTGCCGCCATGTTTATTTTTCAACTTTAATGACTGTTCATTAATCTTATATTTCTTCATTATATTTTGTCTAGAATTTACTGAATTTGTTTATTCATTCCCATTCTTCTTGTATATATTTTTAAAAAATGACATTAATTTCCCTTTCCAGGTTACAGCAGAATACTTTAATTTGTATGATACTGTTATCTCACCGTTGCCATTGCAATACCAGACATTGAGTGACAGTAGTAAAAGCTATGAGGCTGGCAGTCAGTATGCTGAATACATACGAAGACTTCCTCAGGGCAGCAGACACGTCCAGTCTGAAACATACGTCTTTGAGCCTTATGTCTATGGACAAAAGTGAGTGGACATATTGAATGATCTTTCAAGGGTTTAACTCAGATTTTTATGAAATATATTGCATTTGTCATCAGGGTTATTATCCTAAGAAACATCATCTTATTAATGTACAAAAACTCACACAAAGTTTGTAAAAAGTAAAAGACATTTTGAATTTTTCTTTAACTTTAAAAAAATATTATTGAAATAATTTTATTTAAAAGCAAGGTATTTTATATTTCTTATTTTCTGTAGTGTAAATAAAATTAAACATTGAATGATTTTAATCATTATTATTAATTTGTCTTTGACGTGTACAGAGGTTCCCCTGAGGGTGTTCGTAAACCAAGTCTGCCTTCAAATGGTTCCATGCCAGATGCTCTACGAACACCTGAAGGATCACCCACTACTTCACCCCGTAGAGGTATATTATCATTATGTTTTTTAATTTTTTATGAAGAAACACAAATGAGATTTTGAAATGTGCCACAAATTTCTCTACAACAGTTGTAGTAATAAATGGGTTTTAACTTTGTTGTGTGAAGCACCCAGAAATACCAACTACTGTACTCAAGTATTTTAATCGCATAGTAAATTTTTCCAAAATTGAAATGGTGAAAAATCATTTTAAGTTATTTGTAAAGGGCTGATCAGATCTGTGAAAAAATACAGTATACATCATATCAGTAAGAATAGGGAAAGGCAGTATGTCAAAACTGGAAGGGAATTATCATTATTATCCGACACCAGGAGATGTGGTGTATATTGTGACGATCGTGTTTGTCTGTGAACACGATAACTCAAAAAATATACAACTAATATACATTAAATGTGGTACAAGTTTGTAAATTAGATTGATGAAGAACCCTATTTAATTCCAGCAATATCTGTTCAACAATTGACTGAGTAAAGGACATTTTTAGTATTTCTTAATTAGCCTTTGATACAAATTTCACTATTCTCCAACGTCATCTTCGCCAGTTTCCCTTTGTTCTGGAACTGGTGGCTTGCAAGTTTGCATGCACACCATTGAATGCCAAAGAAGAAGAAAATAATATTTTTCGATAATTTGGACTGCGCCATTTCTTCCTGTATTATTTCGTATGGGCAGAGCTGTAGTTGTGATAGATTTTCCGTGTTGTTTTGTTTAATAAGTTTATTTTCAAGGTTGTTTTTCTTTACATATTTTGATAAAGTTCTATTCTTTTATTTTATTTTTTTTTCTAAGTAATGCTGATGTGGTTAAGTAAAAACTGTTTTATTTTATATCCTGTCGGATTTGTATTGGCTCTGAGTACTCATGTTTCTAGTTGTACTTGTATACATATTGTAGTGCCATCAAATCAATAAATTGGAACTTTGTTATTTTCGTAAGTTATTTAGTTATGCAACTTCAGTAATATTGTGCTTGATCTATTTCTCAAAGCAAAGATACATTTTCATGGCACCGATTTTTTATCCTTATTGTCTGAAGGACTTAATTTGAATTTTATAAGAATAACAACTTTCTAGTCCTCTGCAGACCTAAGTAAATTATCATCATCGATCCTCGGTTGTTGTTTTTCCATTATTTTCTTGTTATGTTTGTCTTTCTATCTTTGATATCTGACTTCTTAAATTTCTTCAACACAAGTCAAATAAGTATAAATTATGAACAAATAATGTTTTTAAGCTGTTGTATCTTTTGTTAGTTTTAACTATTGTAAACTTATTTGTTTTCCAAATGCCACATTTGTTCATCCTCATTGAAAAAATAAAAAGACTCACTTTGATATAAAGAAATGTTTACACTTTTATACCACCTGTTGTGGGGATAATAAAGATTTACTTACAGATATGGTTTATATATACGATGATTTGTACTCACAATTTTTGTTTCGATCACAGACAAGTACCGAATCCCATTGAAAGCCTGGGGCCAACAAACACATGGTACCTCTGATACAGATAGTAACTCATGTAGCTCAAAATCGCATGAATCTTCGCCCACTGGTAGCCCACACAGAGCATCAAGACGCATGATGTCAAGTCAGTCTCTGGATGAGCTTACAGAGGAAGAAATCCATGCTGCTGCTCGTAGTAGTAAGTGCAATATTACTGTCCTGTTTCAGCAGAATCATACCTTCCTTATATTAAGTCTTTTGGCATGAAATGTTCTACCAAAAGAAGGATTCAAAACACAAATTGATGTGGTCTTCGTAAAAAATAGTTTGTAACTACCCTCTAGAACAAACACATTTCTCTCTGATGCTGTAGATGCACATCTCATATTAATGCAGTAATTGGAAATTCCGTTCACTTACGTAAGTGAGTATACAGCACGGAAGTACAGGCTAGCTTTTAAATCAGTTAGACAGTGCCTTTGAAAAGTTTCAAGAGGTTAATCAGTGAATGCACCAATTTACACCAAAATTCTCAACTGCACATCCGGTCCCAGTAACAAACAATATGCCAAAATGTTGTATTTATTGAGACTAAGCTGTGGCTGTTATCCTGATCCATACACACAAACACAGTCAGCCAGCCACAAATAAGCAGACGTTCAATCTTATTATGTTAATAAGTAGGTAGCAGATCTAAGTAAAAACTGCCCTATGCATGGAAATGATATTCCATTTGTTTTTAATACAAAATGAATTGAAATTTAAGAGTAAGGGAGGAGTAGAATAGAATTTCTTAATATGTGTGATCCCAAGCAACATTTGGAAAATCCGCTTAACGTTAAATTTACATGTTTTTTGTCATTGAGAATCTTTTGTTCAAAAAAGGAAGTGTATCATATTCTGAAGGGAGTGTCACCCTTGTGCAGAGCCGAAGAATCAAAATTTGCTTCATATTGAAAATAATTTAAAGACTGCTCAAAGTATGCTCTTAATACATCTAAGATATTTAAAACCTTTTTTATCTCTCAGATTTTAGTCGGACACATTTTGGGAGAAAGTTAGATACTACTACAGTATATATAAACTCCAAAGCTGCCCATTCAGTCGTTTTTGAGGAGATAGGGTACAAAGATCTTCAATGTTGTTATAGCTGCCTCTTATTAGTATAGATATATATCTTATTGCTGTTCTTTTAAAAACCCTCATATATCTTATTGCTGTAAATTTCATTAAGAAATAAGCCTATGTGTACCTTTTGTGTTACTCTACTGAAATAAGAAAGTGAAATAGTTAGCTCTCTTTTTTTCAGCTTTTTTGCGAAAGAACATGAGATGATGTTCACTTAGCGCAAATTTTACTCTGTATCTGCTATGTATTTTGAATTTAGTAGAAACGTTACACTAAACACCACATTAATTAAAAATAAACAATTTAAAGTTTTTTTTATTCTTGATATTTAACTGTGATAATAATTCCAAGTAGATAACAGTTTTGATCTGTTTAAAGGAAATCAAACCTTATTCCATTGTCTGCGTTGTCAGGATTATTGAGGATAACTCTATATAGTCTTCGGCAAACAAAAGATAACTCTAACATCAAATGAAACTGCAAATCCCCAATCCGCATGACTAACTTCCTTACAAGGTTTTTATGTACCATTTTCTAATAAAAGAAAATAGACATCTTTAAAAGAAAATTAACAGTATTAGAAAGCTACATGTTGTGGTACCACACAGTAGTAGGAGTAAAGTTTAATTATAATTGGTGATCAATCTGAACGCAGCGTGGCCAAGGGTTCTAAAGCGCTGGTTTAAACTACATAGAGGTTCGTATCTCACAATTGCCATTATTTTTGGAACATGTTAGAATTTGCTTATTATCACTCCTTAAACTTTTGAGTTTTCTTTTTCAGTTTTATCTGATTTAAAATCCTTAAAAACAACATATTTTTGTTTAGTTTGATTTTTCTTCTTTTGAGCTCCTGTCTCTTCTTTCTGTAATTCCAACTATTTGCCCTTTTTTTGGTTTGGTAAGATAATCACTCAGTAGTTCATATGGGCAGTTTTTATTGGGCCACTTGGTATATTAAAAGCCATTGGAATATCTTTTTGCTTATTTCATAGTATGATGCATTAAATGCTCATACTTTTGTTACTGCTGTTTAGTTGCTGATATCTTGTAGTCATTTTATTGCTGCTTATATCTTTACAAAGTTCTCCTAAATATGTATTTTTTCACTTTGGAGTTCAGTTGACTGTGATGGAATTTAAGCTTTTTATGAAAAGGATAACAACTTCCATTGAAGGCTGTCACATTTCCTGAGAACAGTGACAACCTTCAAACATCATGGTGTTTTTTTAATTTTTGTCATGTTAAGGCAATGTTTTTTTTGTCACATTTCTTTTAATAGCTCCTTTTATCTATTCAAAATGTGTTCAAAAAGAAAAACGTCTTTAAAAAGCAAAAATATATAAAATAATTAAAAACTTCACATATTCTTCTACTGCAATTTTTTAATGCACAGGACGGTACAAGACTATCATTAGGATTTTCTATATTTAGTAATTTCTTTTTATTGCTGCTTATATCTATGAAAATGCTCTTCTAAACATGGCCATTTTTGTTCATGCTTTGGAGTTCACAATTGACACTGAATATCAAATTCATGTTATATTTGAAAAGGAGACTTAACTACTGTTGAAGACTGTTACTTTTCCTGGAAAAAGTGACAGCCAGATATGTGAATTTTTTTAAATTTTGTGCCAGGGGTATATATTCTAGGTTATCCCGGTGCGAAATTGACAGGAACAAATATGACTTCTCAACAGAATTTAGGAAGGATTTTTTTCAAGCCTCTGATAAGTCTTCAAAAAATCTAGGAAGGATTTTTATTTTGGACAGGAAATATTTTTGTTGTGTGTCAGAATATATACCCCTGTTTTGTGCTAAGTTTCACAATGTCTTGTTTTCTTTTAAAAGCTCCCTTGTATCTAATCAATGTCTTTAAAAAGAAGGAAAAGCCAGCATTAAGTAATTAGGAACATCTCATATTTAACTGCTACTGCAAACTTTTGATGCACAGTACAGTACAAGATTGTATTACTATGATTTTTTTAAATTTATAGTAATTTCCTTTGATTGCTGCTTATATCTATTCAATGCTCTTGTAAACATTACATTTCTTTTTCACGTTTTGAAGTTCTATTGACATGAAATATAAAAAATGTATCTATATTAAAAAAGTATTCTTTGACTACCTCCCTTGAAAGCTCCTTGTATATATAGTCAATGCTCTCCTAAAGAGTTAAAAAAACAAAACAGTAAGTTCTTCTTTTTCTTTGAGTTGCTGCATAAAACTTGATGATTGACGAAACTTTCCACTATTTGTATAATCAAAACTTCACATATTATACTACTACTGCAAACTTGTATTGCTTAGTACAAGACTGTATCACTAGGATTATTTCATTTTAGTCATTTTCTAAAGTGGCGTCTGCTTTATCACTGCAAACGTCGGTTGTAGCTCCATATGACGTCACAAGTGCCCCCCCCCCCCCATGAGAGATAAAAAAAAATTAAAAGTTGTTTTTTTAATTTTGTACTGCGTTTTTGTCTGTTATTTACCATTCTAATTGCTGTATCATAAAATGGGTGTGATTGATGTGCAATGTTTACTTGTACTACATTATTTAACAAACTTTTGTTATTCTGTTATTACAGCTCAGGAGAAGAAGAGTATGATAAAACGCCATATGACACTTGGGGAGGAAAATCTAGATATCCCGGAATTATATGGGGTATGGTTATTTCTTTTTCATTGTCCTTTGTTTGTTTTTTTATGTTGATAGATTTTGTGTAGCTTGCATGAGTTGACTTGAAGTATTAAAAGTTATATGAATGCTAATTGGCCTGATTTAAAAACTTTATTAATATTTCTAAATGTTTAGTTTTCAAGTTAAATAATGTTAAAGTTTATCTCAAAGTTTGTTTTCTAAACATTGAAATATATTTTTAAGAGACTTTGAAAATATGTTACCTAGATTAATTTTTTTTGTTTTTACTCCTCTTGTGGGGGAAAGATGGCCAAGTGGTCATGAATGATCCAGTCATCAGCTTAAAGGAAACCAACAAAATAAATACTTCTTTCATCATAAATTGTTATTTACTTAACATTATTAAAACTCATTTTATTACATGCTATTATAGAGCTAATGTGTAGTCTTTATATATTTGTTCAATAGAATTTGACCTATTTTTGTATATTAACAGAATTTGTCTGTATAGTAACAAATTGTCTATTCTTCTTGTTTACCTTAGCATTCAAGAGGAAGACGAAACACCACCTTTGGGGTAGACTTTCAAAGACAGGTTGACAGTTTTCAGACCAATGTGCCACCTATCATATCAATGTGCCTCATGGAGATTGAGAAGAGAGGTCTAATGATAAAGGTACCAATTTGTGCTTCCCCCCCCCCCCCCACAGCTATTTATATCAAATAGTTAATACAGATATCAATTACAAAATGCCTAAGTCTCTTTCTAATGACGAAAATTTTCTTCTTTTTTATGGGTACAATATGAGATTGTGTGCAGGTGATTCATAGTAATGCAGATTTGATAGGTCTGACTGTGTCATTATTTGTCAGAGTTCATTTGTTAAAAGTCTATTCCAGAAAAAAAGTTTTTGTAACTTCCAAGTGAACATTTAATAATTATACGCAGTTTGGTGTGAAATACAAACATTTAGTCAAAGTTTGTTTTAAGGATTCACTTTGTGGTGAATTTAAATGTTTTTATTAAGCTGTGTTTGTGAATTTAAGGAAAACTAAGTATGGGTTTATCTGGTAATAGTATGCATGATGATCTTGATGTCTGTATATGTTTGCATGAGCAATAACACTGATACTTGTTTATAATTTTCTTGCAGACACTGCCATCCTCTTATTTTATTTGGTTCATTAAACATTTTGCTATGCATCCAACTTTCTTTTGGTTTTTAACTTTTATGTTTACATCTTTGTACCTTTTTTAGCATGTCCCTCACGGGACCACGGTGAGTCGTGTGTTGGCTCAATCTTTTCTTGTCTTTGAAGACTGATAGGTTACTACTGCCACTGAGTTTATGAACATTGTTTGAATTGTATACTAATTCTTTGATTAATAAAAGAAAAATTGCAAGAATCAATTGAATAATAATATGTAAATATATTTAATCTGTTTTATGATATATTTTTTTTATTGCATTGGGATGACTGTCAGTAAATCAGAAGGTTTTCTTAATCCTTAACTTGAAATTGAAATCTATCAAGTGAAAAAACATTAAAAAAAAAAGTAATAGTAAAATTAAACATTCACCATCAATTGTAGTTTGAAGATCATCAGGAGCTTTTGGCATTTATCTGACCGGCTTCTTTAAGCTGAACTGTTTGTCATGTGACCTAATTGTGACAATTAATAATCAAAAATTAAGATCTCAGAAGAGATGGTTGATGAAGAGAGTATTGGTGTGGTTTATTTCTAAACAATATTCTTACTTATCAAGTGTACCTAATGATTGTGAACTGACTAACACTTGTTTGCTTTGGTATGCTTATGATTTTCTTTTGTGACATGCATAACAATTCCTTATTTTTGAAACATGCTAAACCCCAAGAGAAACTACCCCCACCCAAATCAATTTTAAGCAATTGAATTTCTTGGTATTCTTACAGATTTGTAAAGATTTATTTTAAAAATCAGCATTTATATGTATAAAGTCATTTCAAGTTGATTGTCACAGCATAGTTATGATTTCCCCTCATGCAAGAGTGTTAATTCCTTCATTTAAATGTGAACAGTTTATTCTTGGGTCCAACATTTTTTAAAGCCATCAAATTTTACTTATATGTTTTGTGGGCCACATTATTTTCACAATTGTGTATAGCACAATAATGTTATCAATAGACTTTTGCATTGTACTTAAGAAACTTTCACTTTCATGATTGTTTAGTTGGCAATAAATATTTCTTCACATGCTTTTGTGTTTGTTCATTGAAAATGATAAATACCCATCACCCCCACTAACATCTTAATGCACTGTATGAAGTTTATCTCATGCACTTATCTCAGATCTATTTTGTTAAGTTGTATATTTTCCTCTGATGCTAATGAGATGAATGATGGATTGTTGATTTCTGGGCTTTCGTCAGAGATAAACTTGCTCATTATTTGCACATATTCTCTCTCTCTCTCTCTCTCTCTCTCAAACATCCTTTTTGCACGTATATTTGATGTGGAATCTATGGTTATAAAATATGTGACATAATTTAAAATTGTTATTCGTTTTGATTTCTCAACTGCTGAATATACAATCCCCAACTACCTTGAAACAAGTTTTGAACAAAGAGGCTTAGCAGTAGGAAATTTGAGAAAGTAATTATTTTCTTTTGTGTAATTTTTTCCATTGCATAACTCTTCTTTAAGTTTTCATTTAGTAAAAAAAAGTTTCTCAAAATTGTGAATAAGGAGCTGAGGCTTCTTAAGCACTGATAAGTTGTATAGTTTTATGTCTTCAAGAGTTCCTTGGACAGAGATAAATATGTGATATGTCTGGATGGGATTAAGATATTAATAAAATCAATAGACCATTCTGATCTATAAAAAAAAACAAAAAAACTTTAGACTATCTCATTAGTACTTTCTTCATCAAATTTTTCTAGATGTGTGTTTTGTTTTTGAAGGGAAAGGAATTGAATACAAAAATGAATTTTTAAAACTTAAATTTGTGTGTATGATTTACTTGCTTGATATTTTCCACCAATTCAATTCACTTTATAAAAATTGAGATAATGGGTATAAGTATTTCTTTTAAGATACACAAATACCCTTGAGTATCTAATCAATATATTGTCAATGCACTTGTTGGTATGCATTTATTTAGCTTGTTTATTTGTCTGTTTTGTTCAATTAGTCTACTATATAAATGTACATATATTGTCTCATCATATTTCAGATTTCATTAATTTAATCTATTAAGTCAGTATTTTAATGTTCCTTATGTTATCTGTTGTCTGTTCTCAGGGTATCTACCGTGTGTCTGGTGTTAAAAGTAAAGTAGAACATCTATGTCAGAGATTTGACAGTGACCCGGAGGCTGTAGACCTGGAAGATGTACATCCAAATATTATCTCTAATGTGCTCAAACTTTACCTTAGACAGGTCAGTACACCATGATGTCAAATACACATCTTGATTATCTTATTTATTATCTAAAAGCTGGCATTATTATTTAAGTCTTACAATGAATTTCATTAGTTGATTGCTATCTTGTCATTATTAAGAAAGACTTCCATCATTTGACCATGCAATTATTTTGTCAGAGGAAGTATAAAACACCATTGTATCCATTTTACATTAACATTATTAAAATGAACATTTTATTTCATTTAGGGACTTGAAATGTGCCAATTAAAATTGACAAAACAAAGTGTAATTGTCTATACTGTACTGGTTAAATTTATATGACAAGATATTTAAAAAAAATCTTTCAGTGTGATAAATGGTCAAGAGGTGTAATGAAAACTTGTTGTGGTGGTTGTCTTAGTAAGGCTGTATCCCTTTTTTAACAAAAAGAAAACGAAACTATGTTTCAATGTAACTATTTTTGTGAAAACAACTTAAGTACTAGCAAGGTCAGTGTTAACTGTTAATGAACTGATCCATTTGATTGTTAGTTAATCTGCCATATGAATGAGACACAGTAAACATCAGTTCTCTCCATTTTTGTCCTGTATTTTCAGCTCTAAGGATCAAGGAAGTTAAAAAGTGTTTAGTTCTTTGACCATTTGGTCTTGCATAGGTTGCAAGATTTCAATTATCATTTTTTTTCTTATCAATGTCTTATGATATTTCTGAATCTTATTCACAGCTTCCAGAACCTCTGCTCACTTTTAGATTGTATTCAGACTTCATTCACACTGCCAGGGTAAGTAACATAAAGTGAGGTTGTTAAAGATCAATTGACATTTAAGTACATGTCAAAATGAAAAACATGATGTAACAAAACTGAGCTTTCTATGATCATAACTTGTGTTTGTATAGTTAAGAGCGATATCTACAGTGTTTTATAATACAAAATTGGTTCATTTTTTTGCTGTTTTATAGGCCAAATCAAAACGGGTGAATTTTTAATATTTTAGTTCTTGAAAGACATTTTTTTACTCTGAGTAGATGGTTTAAAAATATCAAGGTATTCTTATGATAATTAGATTTGTCATGAGTGACTGTACATTGAAAGCAGTAAAAAAAGAGCATTTATTTAAAGTATTTTTTAATATCACAAACTATTACTGAGTTTTTTTTCAGCTTCTTCAAAATTTATCTTTATCTTAGAGAGCAACTTCATCACAAGCTGGACAAATCCATAGGCATTCAGTTGGTCGCACAGCACACTCGTGGAGTTTCCTCAAACTAACGGTACCAGTGATGTGCTGGTTTCGCCTCTTCCACTCAACTGTAACCTCATTCCCTCTCCCTTCTTTTCCCCAATCTCTCTCTTTCTGATTATGCCATGACTCTCTCCCTGTGTTTCTTCCTCCTCTAACTTCAGTCTGTCTGTCACCACCTTCAGTGCTTCAAACTCCTCCACCTTCAAGGGCCCCTCTATCATTGCCTTTCCTGCCAAATCACCAGCAACTTCATTCCCTTTGGCCCTTGCATGACCTGGACAGTAAATCAACCTAATGTGCTGGATCGTGGTTGCTTTTATTGAGTTAACTCATTTATGTCAGAGGTGATGTGAAGCAATCTTGGCCAGGATGCTCTGTGAGTCTGTAATAAGAATCACTTTAGTAGCATCTTTCATGATTTGTGAATTCCAGGCTAATGCTTCAGTTACGGCTTCAACCCTCATATGTGATGTCTACCTTGCCGTGGCTCTTAACTGCTTGTGCACACAGCGATTGTCTCTGTATGCCATAAAACCCCAACCACTTTTCACTCCTACTCTGATCTATCTGTGTAGATGACAGATCACCTGGTTTGGATTTCTTCTCAATAAGATCCCTTATCATACTTTCATTCTTGCATGCACCTACCTTCTCTTCTCTCCCTTGCACATACAATAGTCACTTCAGTGAGGTCCCTTTTGTTTGACAGACCATTCCATTCTTCACTCTTAAGGATCTCTTATAAAGAACAACTGTCTCTTAGTGTGTGGCCCATCCATGACTTACCTCTCTTAATCTTTGCACCATTTCAAGGCTTCATGAAGTGGATGTTTCTTGTTTTCATTCACATGAAGGACAATCCTGACTTAGGCCCTCTTATGTCTGACTTGTATGCTGGTCACATCCACAAGATATCTTATGCAAGCGATTGGTGTGTTTTGTGCATCCATTGACAACATGCATGGCTTAATCTATTAAAAATTAGTATATCTTGACATTACTTTATCCACCCTTACTAAACATTTTATTTCTAATAGAATAAACATTGCAAATATTATGTAAATAGACATAGGTAAGAATTCTCTGCTTTTTAGAGATTTACTGCAGAAATAAAATTTAAAATAAATGTGGTCAATTCCGTTTGTTGAAAGTGCAAAACTTTCTAATGGCGACTTAGTAAAAGTTATTAACAGTGTTTCCTGTTTTCCGCGAATTCGCTGAATTCCGTGGTCCGCGGAGACAGATTTTTCAAAAATAAAATTTTGAAAAATCTCTGTGAAGCTCCGCGAATCCTCCATCCATCAAGTCTCCTCCATCCATCAAGTCTCCTCCATCCATCAAGTCTCCTCCCTCACGTCTTCTCCCTCCCTCAAGTCTTCTCCCTCCTTCAAGTCTCCTTCTTCCACCAAGAAACAATCAACA
>JAUUEB010116931.1:0-14900 GCA_032362205.1 Clione limacina | reverse complement strand
AAGGATGGAATACTTAAGCATACATCATTGTCAATATTCTCTCCACAACTGATATGTCACATTTAATAGAAAAGGGGGGAGTTAATAAGCATCGTGGTGGGCAAATTTCTTCTGAACAAATAGACGGGGGACGTCTATTAGAGAATTCAGAGTAGGCACACAGACACAGAGACATACAGACACATAGACACACAGACACACAGACACACAGACGCAAAGACACACAGACACACAGACACACAGACACACAGACACACAGACACACAGACACACAGACACACATGACGAAAATATACCACTCCTCACAGTATAATTTTGGTCGTGGAATAACCAAGCTTCCTCCGATTTATTTACATTTGACCTATTTTAACCCCCTGCTTCTCATTTTCATATAAAAACAATTGATTTCAATGTTCCTCATGACTGTCTCTAGTGAGCCAGAGAGGCTTGGATGTTGCCAGAAGAAGAAAACTGTCATAGCCACAAAGTCACACCAAGGTAATAACTCAGCAGTGCATAACTGCATTGTTCACTGCTACATTTACGGGATGTTTGCTTTTCTTATTCATTATATTTATGTTTTAGTTATTAGTGTTATTAAGTAGTTAGTTATATCGATTTTGCGATGTATTTTTTTCATTTCATTTGATTTTGTCATGATCTTATGTTTGTATTCTTTGTGTCCCTAGTGGGTCTTGGAATTTAAAAAAATTGAAAACTTGAAACAAATTTAATTGTAAGTACTCGTATTTGTATAATATATCAACCAACATCCTTTGTAAGACCATGTGCCATGTGCCATGTGCCACTGCTTCCAAAATTGTTCGTGACTTCTTCTAGCAAAATGTGGATGTTGCCTTAAGCTATAACTGACCAGACAGTCACGACACCCATATCATGACGCGGTGAAATCATGTACTTGATGTACCAATGTCAGTTCGATAAGACGAAATGTTTAAATCTTTTTATTAATCGTATGCTGGACTGATGCATTTTTCAAACGTTTTCAAACTCAATGGTCTTTCTCAGTGTACTTTGTTCTCTCTTTTCAATCCTTTATGTTTGCCTTGACGAACTTTAACTAACGGTTTAATTAAGGGACGTTATTAATTAAAAGACAAAGAATAGGTAAATGTACAGTTATTGCCCTTCTTTGATTGTGTATTTATTGATTCTTGAATGTGAAGAAGATCGGGAATAGGCATGTTTAAAGGCATCTATTATATTCTGAGATAAAAATAAACATTTGCATTTTATAAACTGCGGTTATGCTCAAGAGGATATCTTTCATTATAATTCATGCAGAATTTTGCCTTTAACTCTTTCCCTACGGAGCCAAATTTCGAAATCATCATTTTTAAGGATTATAGAAGACGGGCAAACTTTGACCCCTTGAAGTTGACATCTTTTGACCTTTGACCTGACCTTGACATATACCAAATTCAAGGTCTTTTAATGAAGAGCATTTTAAGGGGTAATATTTTAAATTTAACTGCCCTACCGCCAGTACCTGGTGGATAGACTGCTGAATCAGCACTGTTTTTTCCAGAAAAAGCGATGAACCAAAACAACACGAAATAGTATAGGAAAAAAGTTTTTTTTTGTTTTTTTTGTTTTTTTAAGTCCAATTTCGAAAGTACGCTAAGGTGCATGCTGGGAAAACATGCGGAAAATCACGTTAAAAGAATTCTATGCCAATGTTTGATCGACGATAAAAATCGGCCCCAGACTAGACTCGACCAACAAAATGACTGTGTCTCATGCAAAATTTAATTTCCTTTTCAAAAAAATACGATTTGAGTCAATATAACGATTATTAACGGAGTTATTGCCCTTTGTTCTGATCCCACTCGCCAAAATAGCGTCTTGCCCGTGTTTTTCATGGAATCGGCAGCCATTTTGAATTGCAAAAAAACCAGAAAAGATGAAAAAAAAATTTTTTTCACAAAAACAGCAAATTTCACGAAAAGAAAATTTAAAAATTATTTGGCCAACTTCAGACATAAGGGCTAGAGCCCCCATGCAGCACCCCAATGTTTGAAAGCCGGGAAAATCGGTTTGCCGTAGTGAAAGGGTTAAATGTTTGCACCAGTGTTGAACGCATTTTGAACGCAGAAGACGAACCATGATATGGTGATGGAGACAGAGTATGTCTCTATCATTCTTTGGTAAATACTTTAAATTCCCTAACTCTGTCAATTCTAACATATATTTTTGGAATTAAATAGGGGTCTTCATCGTGTTGATCATCGATAATGTAAAAAATATATCACACAGCACCTAAGGGACCAGATTTTTTATTTAAAAAGCTCTGCAAAGAAAATATTAAAAAGCTCTGCAAAGAAAATATGCCACCAAGTAGATTACGAAGGAAGAATCTTTTTTTGAAAGTCATAAATTAACGATAACGTGAATAAAGAAACGTCCAAGAACGCGATCTTCACTGAGTAAAACATCAAATAAAGAAAAAACGGGAATTGAGTTTTTAAGAAATTGATGAGAAAAGTTAACCTGTAAAGACCTCCTAGTTTTAAAGTTAGGACTAGAATGATTGGATATCAGCCCATGGTCTAGAGAGCTATTCTTCTCTGTGACATCACAACAGCTCAGATCCCAGGGAGGTGTTCCTAAACACATTGAACGAGATTTATGTCATGGTGGTGGTTAACCGAGATGTCTGACATAGTGCAAAGGTATAAAAGCCCGGAACATCAGACTCAAAGCCTACAATCAGACCTGCTTTCTCTTACAGAGTTGAAAGTTTTATTGATTTTCTGTAAGCAAGCCTCAAGATTTAATTGCATTCCAGTGAACTATCAAATGTTCGTGTCTTGACAACGTAACTAGATAACATGGAATAAGAATGAGAAACTGACTCAGGTGGAATAAATCTAACGGGAAAAGACAGTATCATCTAGATTCTAGGGGGAAAACAGCGCTTATTATAGTTGTGTATCTCAAGTCCTATACTACTCAGTTACTTTCAGATATAATTAACTTTTCAAAGCTTAAGTATTTTTGAAGAAGCAGACAGCAAGAACATTAGCAACGTCCAAAGTGTGCTGTTATTGGCCTTACCGTAAACAGAGTGTTCCAAAGTATAAGAGTTCGAAATTCGAAAAGCTTGTCGTGACATAAGTTATGATTCAGACCAAATGTCTTATATCTTTATGATTCAGACCAAATATCTGATATCTTTCAAACCAAATATCTTATATCTTTCAACATCAACTTCCGAATACAAACTTATTTATGTCTCAGCTGATACAATGGGTTGACAACCAATAGTTAATTAAACGAAAAATATCCTTACATCAGGTTAGAGTGGGGGAGGGGCATATTTCACAATCGACGCACCAGTTTCAACATTTCCATAACACCAATACAAGACAAAAACATCTTAATACATAATATATATATATATTACATCACAGTTAAATATTAACGGAAATAAATAGGTTTTCGATTTTCGTGTTTTACCCGTGTGTCGGTATCTTTTGTGAAACACTGATGAATTGAAATTGTGTCACTATTTTGAAATCTGATTAAAGTTTAATATCATCACAAGTCTAGTTCCTGTTTAATATATTAATTGTTAATTTTTGTTTCTAATAAAAAGGACAAGTTAAGCAGATGCAGAAATGAAATTTCCGAGTCAAAGGGAAATAACCGATTTAATACGTCCGTTGTCAGGCGTCATATTAAGGGACATAATCCTATTCCGTTATATCGATCGATTGACACTCCAGAATCCACTCCTTTGGTTGAGATGGAAATAATATGACAGTGAATCTATTTTTCTCCGAGTATCATAATAATAAACAAACAAGTTATTGAAATGTTTATATGACGTTATCAAATGTGTTTTCATGGGTTCCACTTAGTCTTAACTTAAACCACTTTTACTTCTGACTATGCCCCCCCCCCCCAAAGTCACTGCGTACATGAATAGACTAGATATATCAGACCAGCTCAAAAACAACATTCCTGACTTCATCAGATAAGTGCCTCTAATTACATTGAAGACAGTTGGACATAAATTTGAAAAACAAATCAATCGGTGCGTTATTAGAGATAGTGTTCTCCAGGCGCGTAGCTAGGATTTTGAAAAAGGGGTACACATTTTTTTAGTCAATTTAATGAAAAATTGGAAATATGGTTCAAAATGATGAGAATTAAGAGCATTTTGGATCTAAGGGGGCATCCCCCATGTCTCCCCTGGCTACGCACCTGGTTCTCTCATTAAGCAAATCATGTACCACGCATTTGCTTGAATGTTCGTTTAAACTTTTGCCTGTGACGAAGCATTTTTATGAAATACGTGATTTCAAAATGGAAAGGTGTTAAATGGAAGTGAAAATAAATAGTCTTAAAAGCATATTTTTACTCAACAAAAAGTTTGCATAAAATCAGAATAACATTTTGACGAAAACATAGAAAATACAAGTATGATAAAAAAAACTCTTTTCACGAAGAATATCGGGCAAAGATATCAAAATTAATTCAGAAAAGGTGTGACATTCTTTTCTAGACCCACAGTATATATTATTTGGTGTCTCTGATCGAAAGGCTCAACCTGTAGCATTTAAAGTTTAAAGATATGTCCGTGAAACGGAAATGAGGAGGTGGCGTATCAGACTAATTTTTGCTGGATTTAATTTCCTCATCCAGTTTAACTTCATAAATTTAAAAAAATATAATGACACAAATTGAAAATTGTTTTTAAATCGCATTTTGAGTTCTTCTGAAAACCTATTGTCACTAAAAATCAAAGAACGTTGTCCCAAAACCTTGTTTTTCACATAAATACTCCTATAGAAAATGAATTAATTTTTGTTCCATATGTTTAAAAGTGTCTAGTTTGAAAAACTTGTTTTCTAAATTGTCCTTTTGATGAAGAGTGTCACATATTTCATGAAGTATGTGTTTAAACATAGTCTTTCAAAAGAAACAAACTTCTTGTTTTTGATTGTATAGCAAAGTGCTGCGATTCTTTTTAATCCGCTGTTAGAGGACGTAGAACGCAAGGTGTGGCAAGGGTTTACTTTTAATGTTACGAAATTCTAAACAAAAATTGAATTTGAATAACTCAATAAAAGTAAAAGTTCATTGATAATTGATAATGTGAAAATAATGTGAAAATTCTTTTCTTTCGTGAGGAAGGTTGAAACACTTAAACAGTAGACTCGGTGTAAAACCCCGCCGCTTTTATCCCATAACAGTTGTATAATGTCAACCGATATTCTTTGAAAAATATTTCGAAATCTGAGCATAATATTCTGATTTAACCACGTATCATTCTTGTTTTATCTGTTGTATTTTCATAATCATTTTTCATCTGTCAGTTGTCTATAAGTCAGACTAGAAACCTGCCCACATAGACTGAGTCTGCATCAAGATGCCTTGGATGCCGTACATGCCCTGTTTTAAAACCTCAATATATGTGATTATCGCTTACAACATTATGTTTAACAAATTTCTCAAGCTGAAGTGTTTATGGCATAGCGCTGGTAAATTTTCAACATTCATATGCATAATGTTCGGTAATTGGTCCAAGAAAACCAATATAGGTTCTGGCAATAGGAAACCAAAACAAAGAGTTCAAAATATCAATCCATGTTTTTAAGACAACCTGTATATATGGATTCTCTTCTAGGGAGAGAGGGTGAAAACTTGAAGCTTAAATAAACAATTTCGCTAGTTTATCCTGATAAATGTCTTTTCTCTAAATTGACAACCTTCAAGGGGATATAACCGTTCTTTTGACAGAACAGTTCAAGTAGTGTAGCCTGATGTATGATTTGTAATTTTGGATGTCAAAAAGATTAGTTCTTTTTGGAATTTATATCTGTGTGCGGGCAGGGCGTAATTGACATGAGAGGAACCAGTGGCCGTGTCCCGTTACCAATTTATTTGATGACAGTTATTTTCTCACAGACATTGTAATTATCTCTGTGTGTAAATTGATACAAACAAAGAAATAGAGTAGAACCCACCTATTACATATGTTTGGTACAGTGTAATTTTTGTGTTTGTTTGACTGAACCGAAAGATAGAATGTTTTGAATGTCTAACATTTTCTCCCGGATTATGATTACCCTCGCTGAAAATGAGTTTTTATACCTCAAAACTCCGAAAACATGTATCACCTACATGGTATGACAAAAATGTTTCTATGAAAACAGTAATTTTCTTCTGATTAATTCTACAAACAGGGACACGTGCTTTTCTGGGTCCATCCCAGACCACCAGGGAAATATTATCAAAGAACAAAACGATGAATCTATGAATGGTTATTGGGATGATGGTATTGGGGATATAATTCATAAACTTAAATATTCTCGTGGTTCAGATTTCCTTTCAGTTTTCTAATAGTTGTTCCAACTTTTTTAGTATCTATGTTGTTTGCACTTTTTCCCTCACCGGCTTGGTTTTGGTCGGCCATTTGTTGCATCCAGTTTTAAACAGTCCCTTTACGGGTTAGAAAAAATATGACAAAGTTCCAAACTTTTTGGAAGAAGAAAACACGAGAAACAGACACGCGACAAAGCAATAAAATGCAAATCGATATCCCCAACTGGTACACCACAGTTTCACCAGTGGTAATGGGCGTCGAAGATGGCGCTAAGTTAGGGTGTCCAATATAAAGACAAAGTGTGGAAGATCGGAAAAGAACCATCCATCACGTGGTTGACATCCTTTGTGGTTGTGGCGAGAACTGATCTCTCACTGACACATGCTAGTTATCAAAAGGAAGCCACGAAATGTTTGCCTATAAATTGCTGACCTGGAGCACTCTGATCTGATATGTGAACGGCGAGGGTATCAGTCGTTACAGTCTGCAGTCTGACCCGTGTCCGAGATCAGAGATTTGTGTGTGGTCAATTATTCTCGGGTTTGGAGAAAATGGAAGATCGATACCAGACGGGGGCGTATTTAAATCTCGTTTTTATAGGGAATTGACTTTCTATAATAAGTACAAAGTCGCATACAAATTATTGATATGACTTCCTGATAGGTCAGATGTCTTCAGATAAGTATGAATCTAAACGAAGCTTTAAGGGTGATGTATTAGAAAATGGCTAATTGGCTACGTTTCTCGTGTATGATAGCATTTGTTTCTACTGTAAGTATTTCGTATAGTAAATAGGCATAAGGGAATGAACTCTGCTACACTTCTTTGTGTTCTTACTTTGTTTTTCATGTTATAAATTGTATGTACAATGCAATGGGAATGTCAAATGTTACCCAATGCGAATCACTACTTGAGAGGTAATGTTAGTCCATGTAAGACATACGTTAACACAGTGAGAGAGGTAATGTTAGTCCATGTAAGACATACGTTAACACAGTGAGAGGTAATGTTAGTCCATGTAAGACATACGTTAACACAGTGAGGAATTATTGAACAGGAGTCTTATTTACAGCTTTATTACGTATTGTGTTTTTTTTGAGACATTTTTTTATAACACTATCTTGATGAGTCATCAGGGCCCAGGTGGGAATTGTATACGTTTCTTCTCCAAACAGGGTAACTTCCTTTGCAACAAGTAGGTCAAGTGTTTAATTCCAATTTTATTTTGATTAAAATCCAGAAGTTGGTGGAAATAAACATGTATACAACCAGCTTTAGTCGCCAATGTAACAAAGCATATTCTCAAAATATGACAGTATTTTTCAAACATTATAATCTGTTTAACTGGATAAGATAATTTCAGCTATACAGGTAAAACTTCGAATAACATACCTCTATCTTTAAAACAAGAAACCCCAAGTTTACCTAGAAATTGGTGTTATGGCTGCATGTAGTTTAATGAATTTACTAGCGGCGATTTTACAAAACAAGGCTTGTACTTAATTTTCTTGCTTGAAAGTCTATTTTTATTATTATTTCGTCTGTAAACTGTTTATAATGTTAACTGTTGTTTCATTGTGGGCTAATCAACCAAGAGCACCCTTTACGCTAACATCATTGTGGCTTTTCAGAGTCCCACATTGTGAGACGCACTCGAGTAAAGAATTCAAAAATAGTTAACTGTCCGCTCTATTTTTCGAAACAATTGTTGTAAAATGTCAGATATTTACTCAGCACAGACAAGTCCAACGCTAGGTTCACTCACGCTATACCCTCGTCTTATGACTAACAAGTGTGAACTGAAAGTGACGTAAATCTCTACACTTGAGAAATGTCTTGAAGCAATGGGATTCGCATGTTCTTGTAACAAGTCTAGGATAATGGTGCAATTTAAAACAGCTAAGAGAAATATTTCCAGAAAGTGTAGTCAATTTACAAGAAAAAAGTTGCTGAGATTCGAAAACAAGAATGTGAATAAATGTTTTCTATTGTTATTTATCCTTCTTCAGACTATCCATTGGTTTTTACAGGAATCTTCATTTTTGCCCGTTAAGATCAGATAATAATTAAATAATAAAAAACTAGAAATAATAGGTACTCGTAAAGAATGCTATCCCGATCATCGGAGATAACTGTTCTTCAAATTAACAAAGAACATATAGCAAAAACACTATGAAGGCCATCAATCTGTCAAAGGACGTTTTTTTTTAAATTACAGACAATCGTGCTAGAAGACATATATGTTCTTAAGCATCCTTAGATCGGGAACTTAAGGACATGTCTGCAGAAGGTCACTAGAAGAACCTCTAAGTGTCAGGGTCAAGGTCACTAGAAGAACCTCTAAGTGTCAGGGTCCTTCTCTCAACGATGTGTCTACTGCGTGAAGGACATGCATAAGCAATCATTAAGGGACTTAACTCTGTCAAAAGTGATATTTTTAAAAAACTAAATTAAAAATACTTTTAAGACGCCATTAAAAAGCGTCCCTGCAAGATCTCAGATTCCTACATTTGAAGATGAAACCACTGCGCGTTCACCATATTAACCAATAACATGATGAAAAGAACTCGATGAGGGCCATAACCCAGTAAATTTCCCACAAATATTACTGGATTTAATAGCGAATATCCAAATAGTGTTCTATGCCACCCTACGCCATCCTTCCAAAAATGACAGAAATCCAAGCGCTATATTAAAGTGATCGTCATAACAGACAAACAACTAAAATATACCCCGATTCACCAATAACTGTGTGATCGGAGAATAAATAATGTGAGAAGAACAGTTACAAAAAAGACTTTTACGAGACAAGAATTAAAAGCAATGAATATATAGTCATAAAAACACAAAGGCTTATTTAATCATTGTACGTGTTATCATTGGCTCCTTTCTGATAGCTTATGACTAAAAAGTTTTTTTCATTGTATATGCCTCAAACTAAGTAGGAATGTATTTTGTGAAGTGAAAAAATATTGAGACAAGAATAAAATTTTCATCAAATACAACCGACAAAAATATTCTTGTATAACTGAGAAGAAATTGATAAACTTAGATTATACAGTGTTTTCAATAATTCCTTCAAGAAAAATTACCGATTTTTTCTTAAAGTTATCAAGGACAAGGGCGTATCTAAATTTGAAAATTGAGGGGAGAGGGGCATATTTGCGCAAAGCGCACGAGGCTGTTTGTTTGTACGGGGTTGTGCAGCACGAGTATTCGTACATCCTATTCAGACAATAATTTTACCGATTTCACTATGAACTTACTACACTAAATTACCATCGTGATTGATGTACTCTGCATGAAAAGTAGATCAGAAGGCACCTTTTTCTGGTTGAGCAACCAATAATAATACGACCGTTTCTAGTTTCGACTCTAGTAAGGATACGTGCGGAAAGTATAGTCCTTGAAGTGATCACAAGCGATGAACTTAAACTTTTTACTATAGGACAGCGGTCTAACCTACTGTGCACAATTTAAAGTAACGAAGTAATCAGACCAAAGCGTGTTCGCTAAATTAGCAATGAATATATAGGAAAAAACTCAATTAGGGCCATAACTCAATCAGATTTAATTCTTCACAAATATTTCTGGATTTAGATTGCAAAGATCTATTTGTGAAAAATTGACTGAGTTTTGGCCCTTATTGGGTTTTGAAATATGTTCTTTGTCACACACCATAAATTAAGTCCCTTTAACGACTATTGTGTATGTCCTGCACGCAGTGGACGCATCGTAGGACCCGATAATATGGCACATATGCTCTTCTAGTAAACTTTTTCAAACAACTTTCTCAATTTTTAGACAAATTGTTTTTGACAGAGTTATGTACCAATTTTTCTATATGCCTTTGTTAAGTTTTGACAACACGCTGTGATAACATCGTCAAAGATAGGAATCTGGAATCTTGCACTGAGGCCTTTTTAGTATTTCCATAAAAGCTGCAGTATCAATTTTTGAAAAAAAAATCATTTTTGACAGAGTTAAGTCCCTTCATATATGTCCTTCACGCAGCGGACGCATAGTTGGAAGTAGGACCCTGAAATATTGCACATAGGTTCTTCTAGTCACCTTCTAAAAACAACTTCCTCAAGTTTTTGAAAAATCTTGTTTGTCAGAGTAATGGCCCTTGAGTGTGTTGTTAATGTCTTTGTGAATTTGGCGAACACGCTGTGGTCTAATCGTCATATGTAGGAATCTGAAATTCTGCACAGAGGATCTGTTTCCCGAAAGCCGTTTGAAAAAAATTGACAGACTCAAGTCTTGTTGATGATGTCATGTGTGACCTCCACGCAGCAGAGGCATCTTTAGAAGAATGGCCCTCTCATCTTGTACATAGGCTCTTTTTGTGATCTTCTAAAGCCGTTTTCTCAAATTAATTAAAGGTATTTTTACATAGTTGTAGGCCTTATTGACGTCTTTGCTTTATGTTCTATCTTAATTTGTAAAACACGCTGTGGTCACATCGTCAAAAGCAGGATCGTAATGTTCGTAACTATCTAAGCAAATATTACATTGGGTCGTGTATCTTGGTTCTGGTGAAAAATGCAATCCTTGCGATATATACTTGCTGTTATCCCTTATATTATACACGTATCTGAAGTGACTGATAGACCTCAGCATCAGTGTAGGTCTACCTCATTGCTCTATCATTGGGCAAACCCTTTCTCCTCTGTATAAATGATCTACCATACACATTCACAGGGCATTGATTGCCATCTATGCAGATGACACCACAGTGTATGGATGAACATCCAAGAACCACAGTGATAAAGAATAAAAGATGCTCAATGGGCAAAAACCGACTTGTCCCTTTCAAATTCTCAAAGACAAATCTGCTGTGTTCACATCATCACTAATCTCCATGATTGTCCTCAGTCTACATGGGAGCTTCTGCTCAGTCAGAGGTATCTCGGGAGCTTTCCTCTACTATAGATTGATAAGTCAAAAACTATACTACACGGCACTTTGCAATCGCTGTTATGGTCCCCTCTTCAGTCATTTTCAGGTCACCTAGAAGTCGACATCCTCACTTTCTACCGCTAACTAGAACCGAAGGTGAATTTTATTGACATAATATATTTCCTAAATCCTAAGCTATGTTAAACATCATTCTGCGTTAACGCCATAAACTGAGTTAAGTGCAAATGTATGTATAGCAATCTTTGGTTTCAGGGTGACCCTATAAATCAATAAGTATGTATTTGACAACTTATCTTCTTTTTTTCTTGTCACTTCTTCTTTCACCTTGTGACCTTGTACCTTTACATCATACTGATTTATTTACGACCGATTGCACCAAAACACATGACCTTTCTATAGACCAGTGTCCCCTGTGGTGTCACGTTGTCCCACGTGGTATATATTCTACCAGTGAGTCTGCCTACCACGTCACTATCATCTCATCAAGTGGATGAGTCTATATGTTGCCAGGTGCGTATGCAGGATATACAAAAGAGGGGTTTTCTTGGTTTGTGCCAAATATATGGCCTCATAGCGGCCGACATTTTTTTTAATGAGTTATTTAAATGGTGCTAATTTAGGGCGTTTTCTATCTTAAATGGGGGATTCCCCATGCCTCCTTGGCTACGCGCCTGGCTGGTGCTCTAAAGAATATTAATTGATCGTGTATATTCCACAAGACCGACACGGAACTCGACGTCAAAACTAATACTACGGGGCTTTTAAGCACTAATTTTCCGAACCATGTCGACATGGTGCAGAGGTCAAATCGTGGGACTGCGCCTGTCTCCATCCACATCCCTTCGGGAATACCCGCAAAACAGCCAAAACGTTTAAGAGACCGACGTATGCATGAGGGGTTCCCAGAATCCCTCGTTGAGCGGCTGGTCGTGTGCGTGTGAGACTCGGCAGAGCAGAGGTCAAGCTGCCATTTGAAGTACTCATCACCAAAGGAGGTCGTCTCCATCTGGACGGATATTGTTTTGTTCTTTTGCGTGTGTCCTCGCAACTTGGAAAAAAACAAATCAAATTTAATCGTGTCCTTTCATATCACTTGTCACTTAATTATAAACCAAAATCATTTCGCGTTTCTTAAAGCTTAGAAAAAAATCGGTGTCCTTTCTTATCGAGCTGTTCCTCTTTTAACAGGTCAGCCATGTAATTCATATTATAATCAGAATCAGTAATACTTGTCGTGTTTTAAAACTGATTACAATCATGAAGAGAATCTGAGTATTTTTTCTTGTTATATTGTTGTTATCGAAGTTATTTATATTTGTTGAATAAAGATGTTCAATTTCCGAGTTGTGGAATATTTGCACGTGATCAGTAACAGGAGCAGATATTTTATACTAGGTATAATAAGTAGGCGTGTTTCTAATGGGGGCATGGTGCAATGTCCCCCCCCCCCCATTCGAGGAAAAAAATAGAAAATTATATTTATTTGCATTATATAAACCTAATTTTCCAAAATCCCCCCTCCATTTAAAAAAAAACGAGTTACGCGCCTGATAATAAGGTATGTGCCACTAGGTCTATTGGAGGTATTTTTTTTTTATCAAACACCACTCCTTAAAACCTGACGAGCACTTCTTATGTTGCGGCGAATTTTTTTAGTAAAATTGTATCGAAAGGTATTGCCGCAAAAATATCTTAAACCTACAAATGATATCTGTATATATCTTTACGCAAAAAAAATGCAGTTACTCTTAATAGTAAGAGAATGACAAATAGTTCTTGTTCCGTGTGAGATACTGAACATCGCCATGAACATCAAAGAAAATGTGTTGTTTATTGACATAAATATGTTAATAGCGTATAATGATTCATTGGTGCTTTTGTTGTGTGTCTCAGATTGTTGCAAATGTCTTGTAAGTTTACTTAGATCACACGTGGACGGCTCGCAGTGTATACTCAAATGATCGATATCTTGTTAACAAATTTGAAACACAAAATCCAAACTTATTTGCGCTGTCTCCCTGTATTAAAATTCCAATTCTACGCCATAAGATAACGGAATCCTATACTCCCGACTTATATCATATATGTATGATAGTCCATCAGCTCTTTCTTTGATCAATATCTCATACACAATTAACTAGTCTCCGGCTAATATCATAGGGTCAGTGACTGACCCCTGTAACAGAGTCTCGCACGTTTTATATTGTTACATTATTTTCCTGTCAATGTTTTGCAAAAGCAGTGCTTAACGTCGGGAGAATGACATATATCCTAGATTTCCTTTAATCTTAGCACTTAAACTTGAAACCACAGCATCACAGTATTAACACTGTTCACTGTGTGCTTTCTCACCAAACTCAGATTAAGAGCATCTAGTCAGCTTGCTAAAAAAGAGTCGCCTTTTGTCCGTGGTTCCCTGTGTCAACTTATTCTAGTGGCCAACTCTTCTATTCAATACTTCGTAAAAATATTTACCTCCTCTCGCTACAGTGTTGACTCGGTCTCTCCGACATTCTTCCCCCATTTTACAGCCACAGAAATGTCCTTTTCGATGCATCTGAGTTAACTCCACTACGACATACCTGCCTTTTTAAATATCAAAATTAACATAAGAAAAGGTGCCAAATTGATTTATATTTCCGCTCCAGAAACAGTATGGTTAATGAAATCAAAGTTCTGGTATCTCAACTTGAAGAAATTTGCACCTAAACACGCCAAGCTTTGATCTGAGTTCAAGATTTGATTTTAATTAGTGTCTTTTGGACCTCTGTATAAGGGGAGACCCCCTTCAGGTGTTGTATAAGGGGAGACCCCCTTCAGGTGTTGTATAAGGGGAGACCCCCTTCAGGTGTTAGTCTGGTCAAAAGAAGCAAACACGATATTTAGGAAGGGTTAGGGGGTACTGTATAGTCATAGTTTCTGCAAATAGCTCTCTAACAAGTTGGATATAAAATCACTTGAGGTAATTTGATTTACATGCACTTTAAGTGTTTATTTAACACATGCCTTTCAATTACGAACTTCTTAATATCCAGGAATAGACGGTACGTCAATTTGAACTGCGTATATATTCTTCTATATTTGGAAGTCGACGAAACTGCTTGCTCGATATATTCTAAAATACACTTTGTTCAACACGGCTGTATATATTGTACTATTCTTTCTAGTCATTTGTGCATATAATATTCAAAATGCACATTTTGCCATAAGCATTTATATGAATCATATTCAAATTTGTTTTTGGTGCCGTTTTTGGTGATCATGGATTATCTTCCTTTCAACCAAAATTACCTCTAATGTGTTGCGGATATTTATTGCCATGATTCATTAAGCTGTCTTGCTTTAAATAATATGGCTGCCGGATAATTTTATTTTTATTATACATTATCACTGTATCACTGTATCACAATATCACAGTATCACAGTATCACAATATCAAAGTATCAAAGTATCACAGTATCACAGTATCACAGTATCACAGTATAACAGTATAACAGTATCACAGTATCAAAGTATCAAAGTATCATAGTATCACAGTATCACATTATCACAGTATCACAGTATCACAGTATCACAGTATCACAGTATCACAGTATCACAGTATCACAGTATCACAGTATCA
>JAUUEB010116820.1:0-14901 GCA_032362205.1 Clione limacina | reverse complement strand
GGAATGTGGTTGGTGCATACCGCTCGTGCAAACAGATTTCATTATCAGTACTTGCATGTCCACGATCCTTGGTAGGCAGGATCATGACTGTACCTAGTCCGATAGTACATAATCTACTGGTACATGCATTTTAAGGACAGCCTATTCCTTGGTTGCGACAACTTAAAACCTGAACTTTCAAAAAGGTAGTATTTCTCTCTATAAAGTATGACACAAAAATGGGCATCAAAATACAGGATGCATGTAAATATCAAAGTACTTTTTTTAAGTGAGCTGTAATTACTTCCCTCAATAAAGATTGAAATACTCATTGAAATTTGCTCTTTTCGAATATCCAATTTCAGATGCTAGTCAATTTTTTGTGATGAATGTCAAGGATCTGGAACAAATCTGTAAAATGTTTTGTTTGCATCTTTATTGCTATTTCTGTTGGTTTCTCTTTTATCTTGTCACCTAGTATAATTAAGATTGTCTGGTGTAAAATGTTCATATTTTTGTGTTTGTTTTACTCCTCAGTCGGACCACCCCTTCTTCTTCCAATATATTTTCACTTTGAAGTTCTCTATTTCTGTATCAAGCGAAAAGACTGGGTGGTAAGTTCCACACTTTATTTTGTTCCCCTTATAGCTGCTAATGTTATATATATATATGTATTTCTACTTTAGTTCTTGTACACACAATTTTTCATTTGTCAGACAACAGACATTGTTCAAAAATGTCTACAGATACAGTTTAATCTGCTTATATAAAAATGTTTGGGAAAGAAAATTTTAAGAGCAGTTTATTTGTTATAAATAATTAAATTTTATTGAAATAAAGAGAGATAAACTTTTGATATAAGTTGTTTAAATTGTAGTTTGAAGATGGTTCTAATGTATTCATGTTTTTATTGTTGCTCTGATTCTATTTGGGCATTGCATTAATGTTATTATTAGAATTACAACAAACAATTTTATTTATATAAATTTGTGCCTCAGTATGCTTTATTCACATTTGAAACTTACAAGCAGATTGGTGGGTGAATATGAATAGTACATTGCTAATAAGTTGAAACCACATACCAGCTGTCTTGTATTAAGTGTCAAACATTGTTTTCTTTAGTTTTATTTATTATCTTATTTTATCTTCATCATTACGTGTTGAATTTTGTTGGGTTGGAAATCATTGATATTTTTGTTCATTTCATTACCAATTCTTTTCAAGTACATAATCAGTTACTAGTGGTTAACCTTTCTACACCATGCAATGCAACAAACTAATGATCAGAGTGAAAACGGCCTTTACATTGCTGTGTTGTTTAGATGGGGCTGTAGAATTGAAAATGCCAGATATTAACAAATACTTCTGTTCTTTAAAGTCTCATTTTCTCTCGTTTACTTTCAGGATCTTGCTTTGATAGTTGCATTCATGTACAGGTTTTTCAAGCTGTTTATTCCATTTTACGGAGGCTGGGGAACATTTGCCCTGTATATGGGCGTGAGGTATTAATTAGTTACTTTAAAAAAAATTTAAGCGCCAACTTTTTAAAATCTTTCCTATGACATGTCTAGATGTTGAATTTGATGTGTGGCTTTTTCATTGTACATGACTGATAACAGAGAATGTTTAGAAGTCTATGCTACATTTTCTAACCAATTTTCAAAATGTTTGAATAAGGTTTTTGACAAGTGTATCCACTCTCTTTGCTCTAAAACTTATTACCGCAAATGAGGTCGAAACTTTTATAAACACCCTTCATTGTCAACATAATTTATTTTTTCACATTGTTCCTATGTTTAAAACAAAATTAAAGGGATGCAACACTTTTTATTGCCTTGCACCCCTTTAGTTAGTCCGCCTTCTATAGAAAATAATGATGAGGGAAAACGACTGACTACCAGCCAGAGTATGTGGTCAGCGGGTACTTTGGGGCAGAAATGTGTCCAGCTGTTCTTTAAGAGTAAAGAGAGCATCAATAAGATTTTCTGGGTTTTATCATGTTTAGCTGCTTCAGTGATGCTAATCAGCTTGAAGAGAAATTCATTGTCCTATTAATTTTAAAATCAAAGCTTTACTAGAAAAATGGCAAATGTACAATTACCAATTCCTATGACTTCAAAACAGATTACATTCAGCAGTTCACATTTTCTCTGTTATCACAATATAAAAATTAATTCTAATTCAATTTATATCACAACCTGGTGATATTTATTTCTTTGCACTAGCATATATAACATTGATAGATAAGAATAGGATTGACTACTGAGTGTTGTGGATAAGTTCAGATAAAAATATATCTTATGAACACTCATGATATGGACAATCTACAGATGACAAGACATATTATCAGAAAATAAGGTTGTTGTTACAAGTTTTTAAGAAGAACTGTTTATCAATGATTTCAAAATAGTTTATGATTTAATATTAGTATCTATAACAATATACACTGAATTGTATGTATCTATCTATGCTTGCTTGCGTAACTATTTCCTCAAAAGTCCCTTAATGGATTTAGCTGTAGTTTGGACTTAGAATTACAAACACACCAAAGGGGTACTTTGAATAATAAAATTTTTATATTAACTTATAACCAACATGGAAAATTGGCAAAAGTGCATGACATACAGTTGGCATTCTCGGTATTATTATTTTAAAGGTTGGCTGAAATTTAGACATTGTAAATCTGTGATGTTGCCTTAAAACTTTTCACACAGAGACTATAAACTTTTGTGTTTACTTCTTTTGGTTGAAAGCAAGAGCAAATGTTGGATCTTGATACTGGTGCGTTTATAGATGGACTTGACCGAGTTTTAAACATGTTATAACTTACATGCCAAAAGGTACTACGAATGCTTTTGGTGTAAATGGTAACATTTTACAATTTTTAATTCAGATGTTTTCAAACAGGTGGGGGATTTTGGGCACGAAGCGCCATAATCAAGGGCGCCTGAGTTTTGATGAGGAGGAATTGGTCTTTTGATACTTTATTTCTTCTTCTTTCTCTTCTTCAGGTAACACTGAAGCGACGAAGTCGCTAGTAGAATAATAATAATATAGAACATTCTCATTTAATGATAGCCAAAGATAATGAACCCAAATAGAAAAGGCTGAAAGTGCTATCTGTGTTTCCTCAGATTTTTTGAAAGTCACTGGTTTACCTGGGTAACTCAGATGAGTCATCTTCCCAAAAAGATTGACAAAGATGAAAAAGATATGGATTGGGTTACTATGCAGCTGACAGGAACATGCAATGTTGATGGTGGCTGGTTCAATGACTGGTTTACAGGTCATCTCAATTATCAGATTGAACATCAGTAAGTCTTGAGTTTTTCAATCTTCAAAAAATTCAAAAGAATTATCTAAATGATACTCATTACTTTCTTAGTAACTCTTCCCCCAAGTTTTTAAATCTATACATTTAAGTTCATTAGTTAAGGCCAATAGCATTCGCAGCTTAATGATTTGAAATTCTAGAAAACTAAATACAGACTAATCTATTTGCAACACTTTTTCATTATCTTAGGTTTATTGAATCCTACATCATGATAGTGTTCACTCTCTTAAGCTTCATTAGTCTCCTACATCATGATAGTGTTCACCACTCTCTTAAGCTTCATTAGTCTCCTACATCATGATAGTGTTCACTCTCTTAAGCTTCATTAGTCTCCTACATCATGATAGTGTTCACTCTCTTAAGCTTCATTAGTCCTCATGTTTTAAATTGTTTTATCCTCCTGTAGCTTGTTTCCCACCATGCCCCGGCATTATTACCCTGAGGTGGCACCACTTGTTAAGTCACTATGTAACAAACATGGAATTAAATATGAAAGCAAGCCATTGTTTACAGCTTTTGGTGATATTGTGAGGTGAGTTTGGTTAATTGATTCTAGAATTCTTGTTTGTGTTAGATATTTACGAGTATAAAACTTCATACAGACACTTAGATAATGACTTATCTCATGAATAATCAATGTTTAAATATTGTTCTTTATTGGGGTATTTGAGCATCTTGTCTTCTAGGAGCTAAGTCTCATAGCATGGTTATTTATTTTGCAAATATGATTTAATTTTAGCAAAGTCATGTTAAGGGTTTATGATAACTTATCAATTTTATTGTTGATCATAATGATTGCCAGTGAGAAAGAAATGAACATTCTAGAATATGGTAACTTTGTAGTTTTTAATACAAAATATGAAAAGAATTAATTTGTTCCGTTCTGTGACTTTTTTCCCTCACTTATGTGGTAATGTTTTAGTTGGAAATGTTAACAAATTATTAATTTTTGCAATTGTTCTGGTATCTTAAACAAATTAAAGACTTTGAAAACAGTATACAAGAAGTATTTTTGAGAATATTGTTTGTGCCAAGATAGTGTTTCCTTAAAAGGAATCTACCAAACTGTAATAGTTCATTAATGTCTTTGTCTATTTCAGAATGTTGAAAAAATCTGGCCAACTTTGGGTAGAGGCTTATTATGAGTAAATCTGTTTAATAACAGGGTTCCCACCAAGGCTCATAAAAATGTGAAATATCTTTAATTAAAGACACAAGAAACATAAACTGAAAGCACACTTGACATATGGTTTGTTTGTTTTTTATTATGGTTGTTTGAACCATGTTACGCGCTTTTACTATCGTTTACTGTTTCATTATAGCAGCTTTTATATTCACAAGTTTTATTTAAGCGATTTACTGTTATGGCAAATTTAATTTAATTTCAAAATGAAGGAAATCAGATCATCCATATTTCCGTATTTCAGGCTAAGAGTCCTTATCTGTATGGCTATAGATTATGTTACTTAATGATAACAGCAACTGAGTATTGACCCAGGGACCTTCAGACTTACACCTGTTGGTTGTTCCCAGACCAAGCCAACTAACTACTCTACCACTCGAACTCGCTCACATGACTCTACATCTGATTTCCTTCTATACCCTAAAACCGCTATGACACTCGTGATAATGTTACCGAATGATAAACACCTGGGATTGTTCTGTATGTTCTATGTTTTCCACCTGGTCTGGTGCGAAATGACATACAGAACATCTTAAGGATATTTTCATTTAATAGTTTTCATGAGCTGCTAATTTTCATATGAAGTGCAGTTTTCACAATGCAGTTACATTTATAGGTTTCTAGAGTTAGTCTTATGATATCAACAATGAAAGGACAAGTTGTGGCTTCCCTCCTAGCGCTGTTAAGAATTAGTAAATTTATTGGCTCACGGCCTCAGGATTTACCATAACGCCAGCCAATCAGATTACAAGAAGCTTTAAACCCAGGGGAGAGCACTGCAAAAATATATAATAGTTTGTAACAAATTAACCAAGACCAAACAGATTTCAATGCTTTTCTTCCACCCTTTTACTATAATAAAACTGTTTCAAGACTCTTTTCACGACCTTGAAGTTAAAGAAAGTCTAAGTGGGAACCCTGTTTATTAACATTCTGTACATCAGGAAAACTTCTGGTGGCAGCCAAATTGTGAGATGCTCAAGTGGACCATATAGTAATTATTAAGGTGTAAGCCTTATTTTTTGAATAAGGCAAATAAAATACTTGGACACAAGTAGTGAAGTGCATTTATGATTTGTTTGTGCCTTATTGTATGTATTTCTATGTTCCTTGAGATTCTTTGCAATTCACAGTTTTGTGTATTGTTATATCTTTAATACTGATGATAAGCATTTGATCTTTTATTAAAGAAAAAACTTGTTATTCTTCTATTTGCTCAAACTGACACAATCATTACAAGAACATTTAATTATTTTGGGTTCCATTTCTATTTATTTATTTATATGTATCTTCTTGTATTTCTTCATTGCCATCGTATTACTTACAATTTATTTGATTTTATGATCATCGAAGTATACAATGATTTGTATAATTCTGCTTTTGTGCCTACTAATTCATTTCTTTGAAAAATTTTGTTACAATATCTTATACTTATCTTATTTTTATGACGTTTAGCACTGTAACAGATAAACCATCACCCCTTTTCAAATAAATAACCCAAGCAATTCAGATAAAGGCTAACAATCATGCAAAATGAATGAAATTAAATGAAAAGCAATAAATAATGTGTTTACTAAAAGAAGCAAGATAATAGAAAAAAGAATCAAAGTCCTCATACTATTGGAAAGGTCTAAGTTTGAAATGTGTTAAAATTCTCCAGATAATGTGTAGCAGAAAGACTGTTTTGTCTGAAATTGTTATCTGAATGGCAAATAATGACTAAAGAAATTACATCTGTTGAAATAATCAATGACGTAATAGTATATCGTAATATGTAGTTAATCTGAGGCAACAGCATATGTGACAATTCCTATAGAAAGGATGCACCCATTTCAATCTAATGCTCTGAGAAAAATTTGGAGGGTATTGGTCAAAATGGCTCTTAAACCTCTACTCTGCTTAAAAATTCAAAGTTAACGACAAAAAGTTACTTTAAACATTTTTTTTTTTAAATTTATGTACACTGAAAGCTTGTGTCTGCTACTCATTTGTTCAATTTCTTGATTTAAGAAGATTGGACTTTTTTTCTTTCTTATTTTGCAATCTCTTTACTTCTTTTTACACTGTTATCCTTCTATTATCTTGAACAAAATGGCATTATATCATTGATGCTGTTTTTATTGGTGTGATCATCAATTTTTATACATCGTTATCCTTAAATCCTGATTTTGAATACTCTTTGATAAAAACAGTAGGAAGTCATAAATATACTTCATGATCTCTTAATGATTTGTTGTCTAGATATTACCCAATGTTTCTATTTTTTCCCAACCTATTTCTGTTTTATTTTTCTTAAACATAATGGTATGTTATATATTATACACATTATAAAATTGATATGATCTGAAGCAGCTTACTGAATATGTTAGATATCTATCTGATTGTTAAAATTGTCTTGCAATATGATATTAAAACTATCTTGTAATAATTCTAAAAAAGGAATTCTACTTTTTTAGAAGAAATTTTCAGAGAAAGTATTTTTTTAATATATACTTTGCTGTGTAAAATCTTGCTTCTTTTAAAGCAAATCAACTTTAACAGGATCGCCTTGACAAACACAATGTCTCTATATTACCGGGTTCTGTAATAATAGAGCTGTAAAGAAAATTAACTGGTGGTAGTGTTTTATACACTGTTTTACATGAATTGCTCCTTTTAGATGAAAACAATGATTTAACAGCGTCTTTTTACATGGACTTTAGATCTATACTTGTACACAATGAACCTAGATGTGTAACTGTTTCCATGTAACCAACCTTGTTTAGTGTTCAAAACGTTGTTTGGCATTGTTATTTTAACATTTTGTGTTTTAGTATTGAGTTGACTGTTATAACCAAATACCTGCTATAAAAGCATTTTGTCTGAAAGATTATTGACACATGGATTTCAGTTGGGCTTGTTATATATCCTTTTATTACAAGTATTGAGTACAGTCAAACCTCATTGAACTGCCAACCCTTCTTCTCACATGTGTTTATCTTTGTACTAAAGTACCTCTACATGCTGCAGGTTGATTTTTAGGCCTTGCTTTATAATCATGAAGCTATTATCTGTGAGGCTCCTTAGATAATTGTTGATAGAATATCAAAGGAATAACTTCATGTCACTTACTCAAAGTCAGAGGGAAAGAAGAAGAAAAGATGTTGTGTATTAAGACAGTAATATGCACTTATAAGTAAGACTCACTTTTGCTTATGGTCTGATAGAGCCCCATGCATTGCTAAGGACACACACAAAAATGAGAAAACAAAAACTGTTGTTGATTGTTACACTCATTAAAACTGTTAGCCCTGTTATGACGCAAACTTTGCCCTTGGCCCCAAAATGGCAGTTAAGTGAGGTTTTACTGTATACAATGTATGTAATTTTTTTTGCACTTTTTGAAAATCAAGACTAACCAAAGGTTTGAGATGTATACAATGATTTTGTTTGTGATATACTATTAACTTTTTAACACGTTATAATTCCTGATTTTTTTCTAACTTGTCTATTTGTTTCAACATTTTAGGTCTTGTAAGTTTATTATTGAAATTACTCTATTTCTTTCTAGCATTTGTGATTAATATACATTACAAATCTTCAAACAGTGACTTAAACGTTAGCATCTAGTTTGTTGTACACTTCTTTCAGCTCATTTCATGAATTTTGTTCAATTTTATTATTCCATCAATTGATAAATTATCGCAGTACACTGACATGGGGCCAACTTGTCTTAGGATAAATCAATTTATGCCAGATGTTAAGCTGCTAAATTACAAAATGTGTATACTGTTGAGGCAGGTGCCTTAACTACAAGATGATCAGGGTAGCTCATTTTCCTCAGGGAGAAATATGGATCTCTAAATATATCTTCTACTTTTAGATAAATGTAATGTGTGCATATTGTATATAGATTGAGTTGTTCAGCCTTTGCCATGCATCATGCCAAAGTTGTCTTGCTCTTAGGTTATTTTATTTTAAGCATTAACTAAAGTTTAATTTAATTTGCATATCATTTAAATGTAAACTGATAATTTGCATATCTTTTCAAAGTTATTCTTGTGTCTTTTTGAATTTCCTTGCATCTTTTACATTGTATTTGAAATATAAAGATTCCAAAGAAACAAGCTCAAACTACAACTAGCGAAAAACTAGGGTTAGACACAAGTCACTTTTGTAACAATCATTTTCTTATAAATGTGATTTTAACATGACACTTTTGCTTTTTGGCACAGCATTATATCAAACCTGACTGAACATTTTTTTTATATATCACTGTACTCATATCTTAACAGGGTAATGGGTTCAGTTATGGTTAGCAAAATACATCATCATATATCTATTTCTACACAGCATTTATATTTTAAACAATAGCAGGAATTATAATTTTCATCCAAATGATTTTTTTTGCTGGCTTGGAAAAAACACTTTATACTTTCATAGTAATACAAATTTGTCATTATATTTTTAATGAATTGATTAGAAAGATCATACCTAAATAATTTCAAATCCTATTATCTACACTAAGTCCTTTGATATGATATATGTGAATTAAATTTTGATAAAATAACACAATTTTATTCTTTGTCCTTTTTTAATTATAAAATAACACCAATTTTATTCTTTGTCTTTTTGTTCTTTTTTTGGCAACAAACAAAATCTCAGTTGATTCTGTTGACTTCTTGGTAATATAGAACAAAGTGTCCAATAGTAGTGATGAGTTGCTTATTTGTTATTAGCAAGCGAATGTTTGGCTGTTTAATCAACGCTATTAAAGGTACAATGAAGAAATGAAAAAGTCTTCAGCCTAAAAAGCAATAGTTTATCAATTTCTCCTTAAGCAATCTGTCACCTGTGATTCTAGCAGCTACATAATCTCTCTTCAAACTTCTGCCTGTTCACAGGCAGTTGCCCGTCCACAGGCAGTTGTCATCAGTCATACAAAAATCAACATGATACACTTTGTTGGTGTGTAACAACTGTAGTTTCTTGTTACATTAATCTTTTAATAAACAGAAGATGCTGTGTTCAAAGCTACCTCAGAAAGAAAAATTTCATTTAAACAAAAAATCTGTCAATCCCTGATTTTATTTTTTCCTTTATAATAAACAATTGTAAATATGTTTTTCTTAACAAACAACAAAATCTTGCCACTTTTAGTTCCAACAAATAACTCCAAAATATCACCGAAACAACTTCTAAAATAACCATGAAATGCATTTATTCATGTTGATGTAATTGGGTTTATTCCTTTCGCTAAAACCCGATATTTTTTATGATAGCTAAAAAATAACTTTAACGAAAATCTGTAATCAACAAAAAAATAACTGGACCCGACAGTTTCATTGAAACCAGTATCTACTGTACTTGTTTATGTAGTTAACAAAAAGGAGTGGTGATAACTAATTCTGTCTTATTTGTTTCCCCCTCTAACAACTTATTGTTTTGTTAAAAAAACATTATGTCATTCATTGATAGTAACCATCCAGACAGCACAGCAGATCTGGCCACATGCGGGCCAGATGTGCTGTGCTGACAATATTTTCATAACCTTGCCCACTGTTGCCCAATGGGCAAGGTTATGAAAAAATGGTCAGCACAGTCTGCATTAAAATAAGTTGCCCTAACTTGTACAGCATTTGATTTGGAAAATCAGGATTTCTTTTTAACCCAAATAAACCACAAAAATACAGTTGAGAAAATGACATCACAACCCCCCCCCCATAAACACAATACAAACACTGGAATAAAAGTTGCAAACCCAATTTTCTCTTACCATAAAAATATGCTCACATTTGAAAGGAAAAAAATTATTGAGCATTAACACATCAACAGCTAAAAATTCAACACCTTCAATATGGGCAAGTAACCTGATAACAAGCAACAACTTCACTGAGGCAGTGCTGCTGCTGTACAGAGCGTGTAAAAAAAATGGGGACCTTTTCCTCATTGTACCAGCTGGCAAGTACAGCAGGGTCAGCTGCACTGTAGATCTTGACATCAGGTGTATTGCTGCTGACCATAGTCAACTTCTCAAAAAACCCTGAGACATTCTAGCTCTCTGAGCTGACTTCACCCTATTGAGTGTGCTGAAGCAATGCTCAACTGCGTCTGTGCTCACACGTATTGTCATGAGTAATTGTAATACATTTTGTAAATAGTCAGGGTCTGTTGTTTGAAGATTATTGAATCTTGTTAAAACATCTTTGTCTTTTTGCTTTCTTGGCCTGGTCCATCAGGTTACATTCTGGTTTTATCCTATCTTTCTCTGTGTTAGAGAAGGGTACAGAGGTAGGTTAATGATTCCTGCGACCTCTTTGCGCCAAATGAAACCTGATCTTCCATCTCGGATAGCAAGGACCACAGAACAAAACATTGCAATTTGGTGGAGTCGAAAACCTCTCAAACTGACTGTTAAGAGACAATATAAGAGGCTTCCTGACAGGACTTGGTGATTCAAAGCAACACGTGTCAGGCCGTTCCTAAAATCCTTAGAGGGAGTTATCTCGGAAGACATCAAGGCAAAGGGTTTACCACCAGAGCTTGTCCTGAATTGCGACTTATGGCTAGGTGCCATATCTGGGTGAGAAGTCAAACCCTTGGAAAACAAACTATGAATTGATAATGGTGATGATGTCAATATACAAAACAACTCTTTCTATTAATGTTTCTCCCATGTCACAACCGTCAGCATCAGCAGCATTTACATTCATGGACGTTGCTTTGCTTTCAATTTCGATTCTTGCTTCACCATTCGTTGCATCATCTTCAGTTTGATTCTCATTTGCTGAGTGTTCATTACCTGATTCATATCTTGAACTTGTCCAATTGGCAAGTGTTTTCTTTTCCAATTTGCCCGCCGGGAAATATGTTGCCCTGGGCTATCTGTAACTGTATGTTGATGGAGTGCATGATGTGATAAGAAAGGGAGAGAGATAAATAGGAAGGCCTGCGTTATACAGAAACAGTCAATCACCATACCCCACTCCATAGTACCTCCAAAGGCAATAGCCACCACACCCTCTGGGGGAAGGGACACACCTAAATGTTTGCTTTCATTCTAGTAGTATAAATAAAAGAGTACCTCCAAAGGCGATACCCACCACACTCTCTGTGGAAGGGAACCCACCAAAATATTTGCTTTCATTCTAACAGTATAAATAACAGAGTACTGTAAAAGCACTTTTGCACAAGACTTTTTTTTCGTGAATGTCCAAAAATAATTTTCCCAAGGGATTTAATTTTTGCGGATGCTGATAAGTATGTTCCTCAAATCATAATCAATATAATACCAGTAACTTGCATTTTTATAAAACATTTTCCTCCCAAAAATGTTCGTGAGGATCTAATTTTCGCAGGTGTTTGCAAAAATTAAGCACAGAGAAAGATATTGCAATACCTAAAGTACTATCCTGGAAAGACCTCAATGGCATGGACAAAATCTGGAAATCCGGCTTGTCTAGAGACCTGAAAACAAGATTTATCATCGCCACCATTGAATCAATTCTCTTCTACGGCTGTGAAAGTTAG
Source organism: Clione limacina (assembly GCA_032362205.1). NCBI lineage: Eukaryota > Metazoa > Mollusca > Gastropoda > Pteropoda > Clionidae > Clione > Clione limacina. The sequence continues at coordinate 2,896 of JAUUEB010116820.1, read as the reverse complement.
ACCCTGACAGAGGCCACTGAGAAGTCCCTTGACGACACCTACACCAGAATGCTCCCTAAGGCCCTCAACATCCACTGGTCATCTCACATGACCAATGAGCAGCTGTATGGTGACCTGCCAAGAGCCAGCAACAAGGTGGCCTACAGACGACTCAAACTTGCTGGACACTGCCATCAACATCCTGAACTTTGCACGCAACGACTGGTGCTATGGGAGCCAAAGCATGGTCATCGAGGAAGAGGTAGACCAAGAGCCACTTTTGTAGACATCCTGAAACGTGTCACGGGAGCAGTTGATACAGTGGAACTAGCCAGGTTGATGGAGGACCTGACAATATGGCGTGTGCAAGTGGTTGGTAGGCTTAGGCCGACTAAGTAAGTAATAATAAAGATTATGAGAAAAATTCAAAACTTGAATATGTTTAAATCACATTTTTATGAGACAGCAGTTCTTCTGAAAACATGTTGTTAACTAAAATTTGAAGGCTGTTTTCTAAAATATTAAGCCTAAAGAAGACATATATGAGTAACATATGTCACTCCAGCAGCTTGAAAGCTTATGAGATAGTTGAATCAAGCATAGACTAGACCTAATTGATCACTATTGTGGCTCCTAAAAGTGTTTGCTGCACTGGAGACAGGCAACAGGTTATTTCTGAACGAATCAATGCTTCTTTCCTGCCTGATAAAAAAAATAATTGAAAGCTAATTTTGAGACTTGGTTCATTTGATGTGCTTTTTTTTCCTTTTAACAAATGGCTCAAGGATTCAACATGAGACCAATTATCGCAACTCATTTAAATAAACAGTTGAAAAAATACAAACAAAATAAGTAAAAAAGTGTGTTTGAGGTATTTGGGATAATTTTAATAGACAACCCCCAGTTAAAAATATTCTAAAACTTACTGATGTTAGTAGAAGTCATTGCAACATAACACATTTTGTAGCATGAAAATTCAGATCTCTGGATACATTTGTATGAATGCTCACACTCATAACATACTCTCTTGTATCAGAAAAGCAGAAAGCAATTATACTGATGCTATCAAAACTAATGTAAATCTATTGCAAAATCAAGTTACCTCTAGAACTCTGTAACTGAAACGAAGTGACATTTTGCAGCCATCTTAGACTACGTGACTGTTAACACACAAATGAGACAAACTCACAATGTAAGTGGAGTGTGTAAATTGGAGCTGGGTTGTTGTTGTCTCATTGGTCTGTAGACTTAGACTGAGGAAGCCTAATATCGCTGCAAGACGTCACTTCGTTTCAATGACAGAGTAATAGAGGTAAATTGTTAATTAAAAATTAAACTGATATGATTTCAGATAATCTTCATTCAAGAATATAAATCTATATCCTGAACAGTGGATCAAAATGAGTCACACAATAATCTCTTGTTTGGTAGGATGCACACTCTGGGAAAACAATGTGTATAACAGGGTAATTGTAATCAGATCATTCATCACAACAAATGAAAGACTAGAAAAGTCTTTAAAAAAATATATCTCATTCATAGAGATTAACTCTAGACAAACAAGGAAAAAAATCAGATAAAACCTAGGCATAATGATAAAAAAAATCCTGAGCCAGTCAAATGGATAAAATGACATCATTTCTAAACTCATTTGAAAGATTTTTCTATAAGTTAAGGAAGAAAGTCTAATAAACGAGTCTAAAATTAATTATTTTATTTTTTATTTTCCACTTGCTCATGGTTTTTTATCAGATATGTTTTCATCTCTCCCTAGTAAAAATCAGATAAAACCTTAGGCGGTATGATAAAAAATCCTGAGCCAGTCGAATAGATAAATTGACATCATTTCTCAACTCACTTGAAAGATTTTTCTTTAAGTATAAACGAGTCTACAATGACAATTTTTCCTTTTCCACTTGCTAATAGTTTTTTATTACATGGCCTTAGATATCTTTTCATCCTCAAATACAAAAGCCTTCCAGAATAAAACCTGAAAAGAAGAACTCGCTTTTTTTCTTTTGATATGTTTACCTTACCTTAACAAGAGAGAATCACTTATATTTTAACATAAATGTAAGGTGTTTAACAAGAGTGGTCTACATCAATATCAATTGTAGAAGCCATAAATTAAACATTTCTACAAGTTTTTCAGCCTTACACGTTTTGTTTCAGAAAAAGACAGTGTTAATGAACTGTGGCCACAACAAAGGACAGTGTTAATGCATTGTGGCCACAACAAAGGACAGCGTAAATGTAGTGTAGCCACATATGATTTTCGCTAATTGCTTTTTAGAGAAACTTGTTCTAGCTAAATGCAGCTTTGGGTATTTATATATATATCAATTGACATGCAGCAAAAGAGGCAAAGTGGGTCTAGATTATCATATCTACATCAGAAAAATATACATGCACCATTTAGCAACAACCTTAAATGTAATAATTCAAGAACCTAAATAAAGCTATGATTGTAGGCCCAATATAGCTCTCATCATTCCATTGACAACATTTAGACTCTCGTCCTCTAAGATGACAACATCAAAGCTTTCACTGTACAAAGGGAGGTTCTCAACAACCTGAAACAAGGAAACACATGTTCAAATCAGTTTCAAACATGTTCTTAAGCATTCAACTTTACCGGATATTCTCAGTAACTTTAACTGTCACTGAATTTGCTGGACAATTTCTACCTGACCAACGTGAATTCTGGGAGGACTGAAAATCTACATTATATCAAGGTTTCCATTTAATGAACCTATAAATGGATACAGGGTATATAACTTTACTATTTCACATGAGGAAAATGGTTGGCTACCCTTTATAGTACCTTTATCAAGTATAAATGTGTATAATAATAAATAAAAAATACATTGTAAATCAAGAAATTTTGTTTTTATATGATTGATCTTTCATCTTCAAA
>JAUUEB010116709.1:0-14901 GCA_032362205.1 Clione limacina | reverse complement strand
AAAATTGATGTTGTATTGAGTTCGTGTAGTCGGTAATTCGTGTTGTATAGAGGTCTTTTTTACAAAGAATAAGAAGGAAAAAAACCGTGCTTTTCGAAAACTGTTGTTGTATGGAGTTTCGTGTTGTATGGAGTCGTGTTGTATGGGGGTTTTACTGTATACAAATTTTTATCTATTTGCGTTAACTTAAATAGTACCGTAGCTTGACACAAATCTGGCTATGATCACAGTACTTTACTGTTATGATTCTAATTTAATCATCATTATAGAGTTGTAAGTTTATGCAGGAAAGATAATATCGCTATTCATTCACATACGCATCATTTCAGTGATAGTATTTATCATGCAAGATAACAGTGCTTTAATAATTTGAACACAGACTGGGCCAGGTTGAAATATCTTATAACTGAACATAAATGAACTCGATGATATGGTTTGAATGATTATACACCAACTAAGGCTGTGGGAATTTTTTGGGGGAAAAACTAAAAAAAAATACCTTGAAAACCTTCAACATTACTGTCAACAAAATAACACACATTTTGTAATATTTGTAACACACTTAAGCTATAGTTTCTGAATAATTTCATAATAACCTATGTGTCAGGATAATAATCCAGACCACTATAGCCTTAACATCACTATCTTTCATGTCAAACTAAGTCAAATAGAAGTCTCATTAAGAGTTATATAACATTGTGAAACAACCAATGTTATGGGAGGTGAATGTAACAATAGGAATGTTTTGTTTTGCTATTTCATCAAAAGTTGACAAAACACAGCACAGCAGCAGCTGAGCCCTGATTATTTGAAATGAATAATGCCCTTGATTTATAACAAATTATACATATGATAAATCTTACATCCATGCATAAATAGATGTACTTGCTTGTGTATGTTCCTTCAAGACAATAATTCAGTCTCAAGTACAATTAAATAACAGAAAATCCCTGTTTCTTTAAATAGTCTATCACCAATTTTCTTCAGCAAATTGGGAGTAAATCAAGTACAAATCAGATCTAATAAAACACAATTTTCAAATAAAATTGCCAGACAAGTCAATATCTTTGTTGTCAAAACAAAACATGTATAAAAAAAGGAAACAATCTGGAACTAAAATCTGTTAACAAAATCAAAGTAAATCTAAAACATGTGGGCATTAAAAAAATAAATCAACAAATTTAACTATCTACAAACCCTGGTATATATAACAATGAAACAATTTTAAGATATTTTTTTAACAATGAATAACTGTTTTTGATAAGGATTGAAGGCACATTCACCAAATGACTGCACAAAGAGAGCATATTATATGGAAATTATGAGTTTTAATGATATACATGCTACTTACTTGCTTTTATAAGATCATTCACACAATGACAATTATACATATTAACTGATAATATAACAATTTTATAATACATTTAATCATTCAAGTCTGATTAAGCATTGGATACTTTTGTATTTGTGGTAATGGATGTATGAGGTTGGGGAAAACATGGTAGGGGTTACTAAAAAAGAGCCCATAACTAGCACCTCTGTCTGTGTCACCAAGCCAGATAAAGAATGAAATATTCTTTTCAAAATTATCTAAAAAATTGTGTATTATAACATCAAATGTGATCTTTCTATAACTATAATGGCCGCTTTAAATATCAAGTTGAGATTACAAGATCTGCACTCACTTATTCCATGCTTCTCGTGGAGTAACAAGATCTGCACTCACTAATTCCATGCTTCTGGTGGAATAACAACATCTGTGCTCACTCATTCCATGCTTCTGGTGGAATAACAAGATCTGCACCTACTTATTCCATGCTTCTGGTGGAATTACAAGATCTGGAATCACTCATTCCATGCTTCTGGTTGAATTACAAGATCTGCGCTCACTCATTCCATGCTTCTGGTACAATGACAAGATCTGCACTCACTCATTCCATGCTTCTGGTGGAATTACAAGATCTGCACTCACTCATTCCATGCTTCTGGTGGAATTACAAGACAATCAAAGAAAGATCTTTCAATTTTTTCCTCCCCTTCTTCACTTGTTTTAGGTGGAGGCGCGGCAGGATTTACAATTGTCTTTTTACTTCTTGTTCTACGGACTGAGCTTCCGGTGGTATGTGTTGTTGGAGGTGATTTGATACTGTCCTGTTTAACGGGATCCTTTGGTTTCAGCTGAGACTTCTTAATTTCCTGAGAAGATTTGATGTCATTTTGGATGACAGGCCCTGTTTTGGCATTCTTCAGAATATTGCACAGTTTAGCAGTGTTGAACATGCCACTTTGAATGACAGGCCCTGCTGTGACATTCTTTAGAATATTGCTCAGTTTGGCAGTGTTGAGCATAGGTAACTTCTTGACATTATCATTTCTTTGACTAGTAGATTCAATATCATGTTTTTTAGAAGCATCTTCTTTCAGAACTGGTTTATTTGTGCATTTGTGCAATAGTTCATCATTGTCAGTAACTTTCTGCACACATTTAGAAGAGATTGGTGAAATAACAACTTTATTCTTCGAAACTTTTTGTTCAGATTTTGTAGACATTGGTTTACTGACATCTTTGCTCTTAGCAGCTTTTTGTTCCGATTTAGAAGAGACTGGTAAATGAACATCTTTATTCTTTGCAACGTTTTGTTCCGAGTTAGAAGAGACTGGTAAACTAACATCTTTATTCTTTGCAACTTTTTGTTCAGATTTTGAAGACATAGGTTCTTTGAGATGTTTATTTTTAGTGCTTTTTTGTTTAGAACCAGAAGGAATTATTTGTTCAGCTTTAGAAGAGAAGTCTACTTTACCATCAGACTCAATCACAACATTATGTTTAGAACTTGAAGATTTTTTAATTTTGTCAAAATTGCTCTTATCAGAAGTAGCCTCTTTGCTTGAAGAACTTCCTTGAGACACAGAATGGCTATTGCTACACAGGGGAGAACTTCCTTGAGTCACAGGGGGGCTATTGCTACACAGGGGATTGATTTTGGTTGATTGATCTTCATGTAGCAGCTCTGACTTAGGAGAACCTGCATTGATAGCAACAGGACCTGTTTTATTGTTCAACTTTCCTAATAAAGGATTGAGTTTGAATTTCAGCTTTGAAAAGTCGTATTTCAGTATAGGTTGTGATTTTCTGGCTTTGTCATCTGTTTTGGTCTCCATTTGAGAATTGTTCTTCTTTTCAGTATCAATGGTGTCAGTATCAGACCAAATACTTCCAATCTTGCTCAGAACACTCAAATCACTGTTTTCATCCTTGTCCTGTTGCTGCCTTTTCTTTTTTGATACAGGAGGTTCATCTGACAGAGTCAAGTCAATGACTGCTTTTCCCTGATTTCTTTTTCTAGTTTGCTTTGTTTTCAAAGGTGCAGGTTCAGATCCAACAATTCTCACATCATTGGTGTCTTCTGCATGCCTGTTCCGATTAGACGATTCTTTGTTAGTACCTGCTTTGATGAAGTAAAACTCCAAGTCTTGCTGCAACTGAGCATTAAGGTCAATGATTTCAGGCTTGTTTGACTTTTGCGTCTGCTCACTGTTTGAATCTTCAGCTTGAGACACTTGCTTCATACATTGGCTCTTGACTTTTTGTATTGCACTGATTGTTTTCTCATTCATGGACAGTTTTACACTTGATGTTTGAGCCTCACCAGTAGCTTGACTGCTGGTCTGCAAACTGCTCACGTATACAATGTGGGAACTAATCTCTTTTATCGGAGCATCTGATTCATTTGAATTGTTTTCAGTGGGTATAACTTTTACTTTTACTTGATTCACTTTTCCCCCATCTGAATTGGCGTTATCAGTGTGCGTCTTTTCAATTCCTTTTTTCACTTCTTGTAACGCACGTTTCAGAGACCCAGGAGGAAGTTTTAATTTTACTTTCAAATCTGTTTTTAGAGGTTTCTCCTTCTGAGTTGTAACAGAAGGCTGAGTTGTGCCAGAAGGCTGAGTTGTGCCAGAAGGCTGAGTTGTGCCAGAAGGCTGAGTTGTGCCAGAGGGCTGAGTTGGCACAGAGGGCTGAGTTGGCACAGAGGGCTCAGTCTTCTTAGTTTCAAACTCAGTTAAAGCAGAAGACCCTAACAACCTTTTCCAGCTGGGTGAGACATTCATACTGGGTTTATTCTTAGTTGTTGCTTTGGCCTGTTTGGTACTTTCAGGTAATGTCAGCTCATTGCCACTAGATTTATTACATTCAACATCAACCGACAATGCCTGGTAACCAGCATGACATTTTTCTAAACTATCTTCTCGGTGTAATCTTTTAAGGATGGGTTCCTCTTGAAACTTGCAATCAGAACTGTTTGATCCTTCATTTATCAATAGTGAAGTTGTCTCTACTTCATCTTGGCAGGTGATGTCAGAAAATGTATTTGGAAGTTCAGAGACATTAGTTCCTTTAGTCTTGTCCTTGTTGATACGTTCAATGGTGTTACTTGAAGATGATAAACTATTTTCATCTTCATTCTGTTTACCAATATTGCACTTTGAATCTTCCCCCAAACTGTCAACTACAGAAGCCACAAGCTCTCTTGTTTCATTTAAACTGAAATCTTCTTCATCACAATAGTCATCATCTTCGTCAAGGGCAATAACCAAAGAATGGCTTGGTGAGGATGAGGGAGAGAAGCCTAAATCAGTAGAGTCCTCTAGGATATCTGTAACATCTTCATTAAGGCCAATGTCACCAAAATCATCTGGGCATTGCTTAGGAGACTCAGAAGCTTCTGTTTGGACAGGTTCACTTGAACTTAAATCAGTTCCTGGTCCAAAATAGTCATCATTTTCCTCAGTCTCCAAACCAAGCAGTTTTTCAACTTCTGCTTGAGATATTGCACCAACATCTTCACCGTCTAATTCTTCATTAGTATGATCATCTGTCGACTCAAGATACTTGTTGCTGATTGCAGAGTTGAATAAGCTGTCTTCTACAATACTGTCCATCATATCCTCTTCATCTTCATCTTTGGTTGACGAGGGTGTGTCAATTATAATATTATTAATATTCTCTTGAACAGAGTCATTTGGAAACGAGTCAAAAATCTCATCACCACTCTCATAGAGGATTACTTCTGAAACCTTTGGTTTAGTTTGGGTTCTTTCCTCATCTGCTGAACTACTTGGTGTGACTGGCTCTTCTGACTCCACACCACTATACAGTAGTGCTGTCTCTTCACAGACAGCTTGACAAGTTTCTTCTTCATCCATCTTCTCTCTCTGCTCTTCTATTTCTTTCCTTACAATGATCTCAGTTTGTTTCCCTATTTCTTCATTAATAAGAATGTCAACTTCTTCTGCCATATCTCCATCACTCAAAGACAACTTCTTGACTTTATTCAGCTTTTTACCCAGTGATGCACCATAGATTTTATCTTGTGCTTTAAAAATGTCACCAGACATTTCAAGATCAGCGCTTTGTTCTTTAGTATTCGATTCTTTGTCATTAATGTCTTGTTTTCTGCCTTCCAGTACTTTAGTTTCCCCTGCATTTTTGTCTATATTTTCTCTATCAATTGCTATCTCCTTTCTGTCAACAACTTTTGTAAGAACAGCTTCATTGTGAGAGTCTGTCATCTTCTTGTGATCTTCAGTGTTATTTTTAACATAATCTCCAGCTTCCATCTTCTCCTCTTGAACCTTGATGTTGCTTTCAACAGATTCTTTCTTTGTCTTATCAAGATCAACCTCTTCATTTTCCTTGAGTTCTGCTGTGCTAGGCTCCTTTTCCTTATTGGAAGGAAAAGCATCTCTGCACTCAAGTATTTCTTCTGACTTTGCCAAAGTACTAATTACTTGTACATCAGGTGAATTTGTTGCTTTACCATCATCCTTCATATTTGCTACTTTACTTGTGCATTCAATTGGAGATTGTGATTCTGTTACAAAACCTGTTAACTCAGAAGCAGGCTCCTCAAACTTATCATCATTATCAATATCATCTTTCATACCCTTAAAGCAAACAGACCCAACACTTTCATCATTCTCACTACCTATCTCCATAGCCTTTTTGATAGTCCTTTTTGCTTCCAGTTTATACCTATCATACTCATCATTTAACTTAGTCTCCTCTTCTAATTGCTGGGCTTTCCTTTGTAGAGACTCAATCATGTCAGCATAAATATCAACAATGTCTCGTTTGGGTCTTGGACCTACTCTCTTACACTTCTTAAAGCTTTTCTTTTTCTTTTTGACAATATTCTTCTTAGATGGTTCAGATTCAGGTTCAGGTTCTTCCTGCTTAATTTCAACAGAACTTCTGAGTTTGACAATCACTCCTTCTTCAAACTTTCCAGAATAGCCAAGATCCAAATCTTCAAGTCTGCGCAGAACCACACGACATGGAATGACAAAATCAGTGGGACTGCCAATATTGTCCAGATTGACCATAGCCTCATGCAGTTGACTGTCGCCTTCAGTATCAGAATACACAGACTGGTCATCATCACCATCTGATGGAAAAACAGACTTTTCAGCCACATTTTCTGAAGACAGAATTTTTTCATTGTCAGAGTTTTCTGTTAATTCATCGCAAGATTTTGACTTTTCATTATCCTCTTTTTCTTGAGGTCTGTCGTAAAGTTTTGATAACTGACGCCATGTCATCCTCACTTCTGGTACCTCAAAACTCCAGTTCCTTTTCTTCTTGTTTTTGGAAGCCTCTTCTTCAGCCTTTTTATTTTTGGAAGCCTCTTCTTCAGTTTTTTTGTTTTTCGAAGCCTCTTCTTCAGTCTTTTTGTTTTTCAAAGCCTCTTCTTCAGTCTTTTTTATTTTGGAAGCCACTTCTTCGGTCTTTTTGATTTTGGAAGCCTCTTCTTCAGTCTTTTTGATTTTGGAAGCCTCTTCTTCAGTCTTTTTAATTTTGGAAGCTGCTTCTCCAGTCTTTTTGTTTTTGGAAGCCTTCTCTTCAGTTTTTTTGTTTTTGGAAGACTCTTCGTCAGCCTTTTTGTTTTTGAAAGCCTCGTCTTTAGTCTTTTTCTCTTGCGCCTGAACACCCAACTCTTTAGTAGTATTTTCTACAGATGTTTTCGCTTCTGATGATTCCAGCTTCGCAACACTTTTTGTAACTCCTTTCACCATGATTCTTCCCTTCATTCTACTTCCTTTGTTCTGGATTGTTTTACTTATTTCTACTCTTTGAACACCATCACTACTCATAGGGCTCATATTATGACTATTGGTTTTAATTTTCTTCTTTGGAACAGGTTTAGGTGGATCTTCCTTAGTATGTTCAACTGCCTCAAACACCTTTGTTGTGCTTCTTTTCTTATCTTCAGCAACTTGCTTTAGAGGAGCATCAAGAGAAAGTTTTTCAATTGTGACAGTTGGTGAGGAAACCCTCAAATTTTTGTCTTCAGTATTGACTTTGATACCAAATATAGAGCTGAGACTTGCTGGCTGAATTCTGACGTCTGCTGCAGATCCTGAAACATTGACTGTGGAGCCTAATGATAAAGCATCTGAATAAGTGGAGTTGCTGGAAGGTTCTGCTACCTTAGGCTTGCGTTTAATGAGGCGAGGTCGTTTTATACTCCCTGCAGGAACATTGGCAAACTTCTGACTCAAGTAATCGGCTACAGATCCTTCTGTAGTATTCTTTGCAAAATCCTCTACATTGATCACTCTAGGTAGTATAATAAGAGGCTCATTTTTCTCACTTTTCTTCTTACTCTCTTTTTTGTGACTTTTATCAATCCTTTGAGTTTCAGAGTGTTCTTTAAAAGGTTTGTAAGATTTGAAAGAACTTATACCTGATGGTTGATGCCAAACTGAATATTTCTTACCCAGGGGAGATTTGTCTGCAGCAGGTGCAATGTGTGTAAATGTCAATAGTGTCTCAGGATCATCATCCTCACCTATATCAATCTCAATATCACTAGATGGAGTTGATGATCTTGTTTTTGAACCGTTGGCTGAAATATCCCCTGAATAATCAAACTCGCTACAATCATGTGAAGGCAAACTTTTATGCTGATTTGAAAGTCTTGACACATTTTCCCTGTTATGAGGTGACATAATACTATTGCTGATATCAGTTTTGGTCTTTGTTTGATAAGCCTTCAATAAGTTTGATTGCTTATCCAACTGTTCCAAATCTATTGTTACCTCTTCTTTGAATTCTAAATCCGAGGGCAGAGAATGTCCACCTCTAAACTGTATTGAACTTCCATGTTCTTCTAAGTTTTTAAGAACATCAGCCTTAGTGTCCAGTTCTACAATAGAGGCTTCAGAAGAAGTAGACTGTCTAGATTCACGTGAAAGTTGAACAGGTGGCTGTTCAAGAATTCTTGATGAAACTTTTGGCCTGATAATAGAATCTGTTGGTTGAACTGAAGAACTACTCCATGAAGGTGAAGCAAGTAACTCAGAACACATGGATAAAGAAGTTGTTGAGGTAACTATTGACAATGATGTAGCTATTGTTGTTTGGTGGTTAATGAGTACTGATGGAGCCATAGTTCCATTAGTTTGACTAAGCACAATTTTAGATTGCTTTGAAGCATTTGATGTCAAGGATGTGTCCACTGTTGAGACTGTAGAAGTGGATTGAGTGACCACACAGGTTACCCTGCTTGAGCTGTATAATACCTCAGTACCAACCACTGATTTTTCAATATGTTCATTTGCATTTTCTGAATTATCACTCTTCCTTTTCATTTTTTTAACCTTCAATTTAGTTTCCACAGGAGGCAGCCATGATGGTAAAGCAGGTGTATCTTGAGTCAAGCGTTGCCTTAAGGAGTTCACAAGAGAAGAAATTTTATTAGGTGCTGATGTCTCCCAAGGGTTGTCTCTGTTATCCTCTGATGTAAGGTCTGGGGATTGATGAACAGATTTTTCTGAGTCATCCAGGGTTCCTGAATCACTTTCATCACCAGTTAAAGTACCTGAATCCTCTGACCCCTCTCTCTGGGGACTGTCAGATTTGGTATCTGTACTCTGAGCTGTGTTCACCTCCTTATTTGTAACTGGCATAACACTGTCATTTCCTGTTTCTTGAGAATCCACTGTCTGAGATAAATCAGCTGACTCAGGTAAATTTACCAAAGAATGTTTGTCTGTGATTGCAGATGTCTTAGTTAACAGTTGAGAAGAATTCTTCTCTAATCTATCAAAGTATTCATCTATGGGTTCCTCTTTCACCATGAAATTATCAGTTGAATCTTGAATTTTGTAAATGTTATCTGCTGCAATAGGTTCATTGGATGTTCTCAAGTGCACACTGGTGACTGTGGATTCTCTATGGCTACTTTCTTCAATAGAACTTGTCAGGCACCCATAGCCATCATCAGGTGTTTCAATTTTCACCCTAGGTCTCTGTCTTTTGTTGTTTGCTGATTCAAAGACATCCTGTCTTGCAAGCGTCTCCTCGTCACTTGGCAAAGATCCATTATTTTCAATGTCACCACACATATTCTCAGAAGCAAGCAATTCTTTAAGTTTCTCTGTGTATGCAGATTCACTATCTGTGTTGCCTTCAGTGAAGTTAAAATCCTTACACATGTTAGAATTTGATTTGTCCTTTGTCAAACCATTCTTATGCTTATCATTCACACTATTCTTCTGTAATAATTTTGGTTGGTATCTGAGACCGTTTTCTACATTATTCTTGTGTAGCACGGTTGATGAAATAGAAATAGTTTCATCTGCATGTGATTGACTTGTCTCCTTCTCAGCAACAGATTCCTGAGCAACAAGTTGTGAAGAAAATTGTGTTTCTTCACTTGTATCCACATAAGGGTCCTCCACCACCTCACATGGCATCTGCTCATCTGTGTCATCTTGAGCCACATCAAACTCTATTTGTGCATCCTCCTCCACCTCATCGCGATCAATCTCAATGTCTACTTTAGCGTCAACCTTCCACTGGCTTGGTGTTGGAGGGGCTGACTTCTGGGACTCTCTTGAGTAACCCTCAAGATCAAAGGAACATGCTTTGTAATCATTTTCTGTCAATACTTTTGTTAAGAAAGGGTTTTCCTTACGAAGAAAAGTAGCCTTTTTGTTCTCTCTTCCAAAGTAGATCAAATGTCTCGCACATGAACGCTCATCTTTTTCAAAGTCAATCACAGATTTTCTTATGTACTCCATATCTTCAACATCAAACTGGGTGCGCGAGCCACCAATATTAAAGAAAGGAATGAGAAAACCCCTACCAGAAACTTTACTTTCAAAAACATTGAACTTTACATGAACTCTGTGACCTGCAAGAACGTTTGAAACATAGATATGTTTTCTATGTGTTATAGACTGGTCCTGCTTGAAATTTGAATAATCACTGACAACACTTTCTCTCAAACTCTCAGTAAATTCCCCATAATTTGCAATAACAGGTGTCTTCTTTCTTGCTCTTTTCACTTTTGGAACCTTTCGTTTTGGTGGGTTGGGTACTAAAGCGTCCGTGTTTGTTGAAGGTTCAACGGCCAATAACTTTTGTGGTGCTTGATCTTGCTTAGTAATCTCTATTTTCTTTTTCTTGGGATTGAATCCATTAAAGTCAGGAATATATTTGTCGACAAAAGATATTGTTCCCCTACATGGACGCAGACTTCTGGTTGATTCCCCTACCCCCAACTGTGACTTGTAGACTTCCTTCATAGCCTCATCCTCCACCCTCTGTATCATCTCCTCTGCTGTCTCATGTCTTAAAGGAACATTTCCATCTACATCCCAAACAATATCTGGAAAATTGATTTGGTTTTGTGTGTTCTCTTTGACAGTCTCAAAACTTTTAGCTAACTCACCAAAGTCTTTTTTATCATCACTCAATTCACTTAAAGGCTGTGACAGTGTCTCTAAAGGAGGACTTGTAGTGCCTTCAGGATTGTACATTCCATGTCCTTTATAACACATGATGCAGGTACAGGTTTGCTCATTAGAATGATGGTGGCTAATGATTGGACTCTTTTTATGGTTGCTAGGAGACCTTGGAGAGTCCTGAACAAGATTGACAAACCCCTTTTGAGGTTCAGAGATTGACCATTCAATCTCATTGCTGCGATCATAATCACTCTGAGATATAATATGAGGTGTCTTCCTTCTGGCCTTTGGCTTTACTTGTTCACCAAGCTTAATCTTAAGCTTGATACCTTCAGAAGAAGGCACAATAGACGAGGAAGGTGTCAAAGGTCGTTTTGCAGTCCCCTTTTTCTGAGACATCTCAAAAGCAGTATTTTGTAAATTACCTGTTGAAGTCTCCTTCAAAATACCATGGTTCTGACTGTGCTCTTTTCTTTCTGATAATCTCCTTTGTCTTATCTTTCTGAATTCATCTTCAACAATTATATCTGTAGGCTGCTGGGCATCAGATAGCCTTCTTTCTTTATGCGTATTATAACTTTCATACTGAGGTGTCATCAATAATCCTTTCAGAACTGCTAAGCTGTCAGTATTTACTTGTTCAACATAACCAGAATCTTCTGCTGAAACATTATCTTGATTTAACTCTACGCTTTCTAGTCCTAACTCCTTTGGTTTGGGTCTAGGTAATACCATAGTCAATTTTTCAGGAGAGAAGTTTTCTAATTGACCACTGCGACCTGATGCACTCAAAACTTCTTCACTTTCACATCTATTTTCTCCAGTTGTATCATCAATCTTATGATGACTGTCATCACTCTCAGGTACAGTTGATGACAATGACTCTTGCACCCATTTCTCAATATAATTATTGGGCAAACCTTCTTGTGGTAAATGAGGAGATAATGGATCCTTTGAAACACCTGAAGCTGGTAGAACCTTTCTGAAAGCTCCCCCAGAGGTTGAAATACCATTGGAGTATGTTGCATCAGAAGTGGTAAGAATATTAGGTTGATCAGATATAAAGCTTTGTAAACCGCTGATGCCTGCATTTGATTTGTCATAACTGACAGCTTTCTCCTCAGTGGAGGGCCTCCTGATAGGTTTTTTATTGCTACAAATTACATTTCCTGAGAGGAGACTTATCTGCTTGTTGTATTGGGCTGAAAACTCCTCAATAGCTGAAAGACCTGGGTAACGTGGAGGAGGGGGTAAAGGAAATGGGGCAGCTAGACTGGTTTGGGTATCCATTTTTGGTAAGGATATAGTATTGTTGTAAATTGCAGTCACTGGTTTAACGGCAGATTCATTCCTTTTATCTATAATTGAGAAACTCTTTTGCTTCAATGGACATGACTGCAATCCACTTGTCTCTACTGTCAATTTGCTCTTGGTAGTCAAATCAATTGCATCAACCTCCTCCAAATGTTCTGAAGATTTGCTCTTGTCGGTAGTCAAATCAATTGCAGCCTCCTGCAAACCATTTGCGTCTATTGACAATATGTTTTTGGAATGGTAAGTCAAATCAATTGCCCCAACGTCCTTCAACTGATTAAGGGCAGAAAAAGCATGGGCCTCAGTGGTAGAAACACTAACCGTTCTTGTGACCGGGGACATTTTACTAGAAGAGGGCCTTAATTTAACAAGCATTTTACCAGGTGAAGTCAAGTCTATGCTTTCAGCATAATTAAGGATCTTTTTAATAGAACTGTCTTCTTTATTAAATGTCTGTGTGTAGTTAATTGGCTGAATCTCAGCACTAGGGGAATTAGTCTGATATGATGTCTGAATTTGACTTTGAGATTCCAGATTTTTGTTGTCATCAAGATGCAAAATGTGAACTGAAGGAGGTAGTGAGGTTAAAGATGGACTAACTCTGGTACTGGCTATATTGGGATTTGAAGAGGCTATGTGTCCCAGGAGACCTGATGAAGCTGTACCAGATGACAGTGACCTTTTGACAAAGCCATCAGATTTTCTGACTTGATAACTTTGAGAAGACAAAGCAGCAATTGTTCTCTCTGTGGAAACATTACTGACTTGTACTGAGGATGACACAGATGGTTTTAAAAACACTTTAGATTTCAAAATGTCTTTGGATACAACTAAAGTGGAGGGTCCGGGTAGGGTATTTGATGTTGAGCTGTTTACAGAAACTGAAGTTGTCTTTGCACCAGAAAGAGCAGATTGAGAAGCCTGATTTGGAACTGGGTTGACTGATTTTATTATGGTAGCCTTTTGAGTACCACCTGGAGGTGGGAGAATAATTGCGTACATTTGGCCATTTATTTCAGAAAACACAAGTTGGCCTGGGTTGACTGCCATTGACTTTGACTGATCGCTTTGGCTTGCCTGTTTAAGCGTAGATGACTTTGATGACTTAATTGGTTGATCTTTAGCTAATAATGGTGGTGGAGGGGGTGGTACTGTAGGACAAGATGGAGGTACTATCAATACTTTTGATGACTTACTTTTAATAACAAATTTTGGTAATGCTGCCGTTGAGGAAGACTTAGTACTGTTCATTGATGGTTGTAAAGATGAACAAATGAAAGGCTCTGTTTTTGTATTATGGCTAATTGTTTGATTGGATGGGAAAGAAAGTACTGTGGAATCAGATGTTTTTTTCACAATTTTGAAATTGGGCGGCCTTATCTGTGGGTCATGACTTTTTCTCTTGTACTTATAAGAAGAGGTGCTTACATCATGACTTGGTGAGTGTTTATCTGAGATAGGATCAGGGAACCAATCAATAATTCCACGTCCTTTAAAACACATGATACAGGTACAGTTATCTTTATCTTTATCACAATGATGGTGGTTTAGGTTTGTATTAGCTTTTGAACTTTTCTTTGATGTTGCATTTGCAGACTCCTCTTCATCTCTTGTCTTTGTGACGGGTTCCTGGAGCGTATTGAGCGAAGGATTGTTAGTTCTGATTGGGAATGGTCCTGCAAGTTTCGGAGCAGGCATGCGTAATACTGGTTGGGAGGGAGAGGTAGTTGTGTGCAGCCTATCATCAAATGAAGATTTATTACTATTAACAGCTCCAACTTCTGTGCTGCCAGATCTATTATAGGAATCTACACTTGTTGAAAAAGAAGAATGGTTATAACTTGAAGAAACAAATATAGCTTCTGACCAGATTCCTCCTTCTTCATCTCCTAAATCTATTGTTTCATATTCTTTCTGCATGGGTTCAAAACTAGATTTCTGCACATGTGTTGGATTGTGAACCAAGTTTTTCCTGTTGCTTCGTGTTGATTGTGGCTGCAACTCTTTCTCTGACCAAGTTGAGTTATGTGAACTGAAGGCAGCACCATTGAAGCTTTGATGGCCTCTACTGCTGTCAGGTGATGAGAGCTGTGGTGATACTGGGTTCAAAATATCTGAAGAGGTTTGAAAGACTGAAGACTGGCAATGCATATAACCTGACTGTGGGTCCAACTGAAGTGAGGTTGAACTGTAAGATTCAAGCTCCTGACCATTGTTATCAGGTGTTGGAACCCTTAGTATGGCCAGTGAACTAGATGATGGTACTGATATCACCCCGGCTCCATCATACTCGTCCATGAACTCATCCTCATCGCCATTATCTTCCAGAGAGATGATGAAGTGATTATCTTCCTCCTCATCATCATCTTCAATGATGTTGCAATCACTGTCATAGTCATTTATATGATCATGTCTCTTCAGACTCTCGAATGACGTCATGTCGATGGTTTATGTTCTTCATATGTTCAAAGTAGCGTCTGTGGAAAATAAAAAAAAGTTTGATTGATAATGGCCCTCTTAACCCTTATTTCCTTACCAATAAAAAAAATTTGCTAAGACAAAATCATCATAATAAATTAAACAGTACACAGGCAGACATGGGTATGAAGCCGGAACTCACGAAGCCAAAGCCAGGACACATCACGGAACCAAAG
Source organism: Clione limacina (assembly GCA_032362205.1). Taxonomy (NCBI): domain Eukaryota; kingdom Metazoa; phylum Mollusca; class Gastropoda; order Pteropoda; family Clionidae; genus Clione; species Clione limacina. Next base: position 175 of record JAUUEB010116709.1, on the reverse strand, counting down.
TCGGCATCTCAAAACATCACGAAGTCGAAGCTGGCTCTAAAAGATAACACGAAGCCGGAGTCTTTGTTTTTAGAAAACTCTATAAAAAGGTTAAATCATCTATTTCAGTAAAACAAAGTGCTGTGTACCTTGTAAACAGTGTCTAGTTAACATTTTAACACTTTTGAATGGATTT